>CM037157.1:21823111-21960590 GCA_020921065.1 Vaccinium darrowii
CGAGAAGCCCTCAAAAATTGTTTAAACGGGCGCAAAGCCTTCAAAATGATTTAAGCAAGCACAAGGCCCTCAAATATGATTTAAATGGGTGCTCGATCTTTAAAAATGATTTGAATGGGTGTGTGACCCTCAAAAATGATTTGAATGGGTGTGTGACCCTCAAATATGATTTAAATGGGTGCACGACCCTCAAAAATGTTTTAAATGGGTGCGCAACCCTCAAAAATGATTTAAATGGGTGCGCAACCCTCAAAAATGATTTAAACGGGTGCACGACCCTCAAAAATGATTTAAATGGGTGCGCAACCCTCAAAAATGATTTAAATGGGTGTTCGACCCTCAAAAATGTTTTAAATGGGTGCGCAACCCTCAAAAATGATTTAAATGGGTGCGCAACCCTCAAAAATGATTTAAACGGGTGCACGACCCTCAAAAATGATTTAAATAGGCAGAAGGCCCTAAAAAACACGATTCAAACAGGCACAAGGCCCTCAAAATGATTTAAACAGGCACAATGCCTTCAAAGAAAATGATTTAAATAGGCACAAGGCCCTCAAAATGATTTAAATAGGCAGAAGGCCCTAAAAAAACGATTTAAATAGACATAAAGCTCTCAAAATGATTTCAACAGGCACAAGGCCCTCAAAATGATTTAAACAGGCACAAGACCTTCAAAGAAAATGATTTAAATAGGCACAAGGCCCTCAAAACGATTTAAACAGGCACAAGGCCCTCAAAATGATTTAAACAGGCACAAGACCCTCAAAATGATTTAAACAAGCACAAGGCCCTCAAAACGATTTAAATAGACATAAAGCCCTCAAAGATGATGATTTAAATAGGCACAAGGCCCTCAAAGATGATGATTTAAAATGAGTTTAAGCCATTTTAGCGTGAATCAAATAAAGTTACTTACCAGTCAAAGGATTAAGCAAATGATTGGTTATGACTATCTGCTTAACAATGAGGTGGTTGAAATGATTGAATGATTGGATGGACTACCTCCTGAACAAGGAAGTGGTTGGGATGATTGAATGCACCTATGCGGTGGCTAAAATGATTAGGTTACGCTAGCTAAGCGGCAATAACGAATGAGAAACCTATCTCCAAGTAATGGCGAGAAATCTATCCACTGGACAACAGGGCGAGGGAATGTTGTCCCATAGGACGATGACGACAATGCGGGAGACCTTGGCGACCCTAGTTAGTGAGAGATGGCTTCGAGGCTTTGAGTCTTGTTTTTACTTTTTGATTGGGCCTGCGTGCCCTGGTAGACTTAAGATTGGGCCTGCGTGCCATAGTAGATAGGCGAGGTTGGGCCTGCGTGCCCCTCTTGTTTTTGGGCGCCTGTTTGCCCGTAGCTAGGTTCTTTTTTTATTCTTTGCTCATGCAGCTTGATTTATGTAGATGCTGTATTATCATATGAGATTTGCACTTTCAATTTATTCCTATCTTAATTGTTTATTTTAAAGACAAGGAACAAAAAGAAATCATCTTTTGTAAAAGACACATAGCTCCACAATTGCATTGATCAATAGGAATTTGTACAAGCTATTCAACATATGAAAAGAAAGACCAAGCGCTCATGAATTTCTTTGAGCGGATAATGACACAACGAGACCACATGCCTTGGCATAAACTTGACACTTTTATACAACTTGAAAATATGTACATCCACCGACTCAACTAAAACAGCTCAAAATAACCCTAGAACAGAATTTGGTGTTCATAGAGCATGTAAAAAGACAACCCCTGATGTGATGCTCGAAACCACATAAACCATTGATTCACCAATTCTATGGAGTAAAAAGTGCCCAAAGACATTCCCCAATGCCGTCAACCTGGAATCTTCATCATCTTATACAAAACTACGTTCCCCTCAAAAATCGAAGCGACGGATCATTTGGGAAGGCCCCGAAAGAAGCAACCAAACCCTCAGCATTAGTTTTAAGGTTCCATTTGACAAACGCATCAAACCCCCATTTCTTCCTATAAATACCATGTTGTACCAAGCATTTCCTTCATACCAACTTTCGCCATTTCAATCCTTATACTTCTATTCTCCGTTTCTTTCCACTCCACCTCCGCACCATGGCCATGCTTGCCTCTGCTGTGCTTCAACCTTGGATTGCAAGTTTTGAAAACATCGAATGGTTCAACTTCCGAGGTCACCGTCTCAACTCTTTACGTTACATTCACTCCATTCCCATTCGTCCCGAGCTCTTGCACGCCGCTATTCAATTTTGGGATCCAGAGCTCCACGTGTTCCGTTTTGGTCTCCAAGAGCTTTGTCCCACTATTGAGGAGTTTCATGCCTATCTTGAAACTCGCCCCGATACCAAGCCAGTGGTCCCTCCGCTTCGCGATGGCTTGATTAGGATTCTTCGAGACAAGCTTGGCGTCAGTGAGGGTCTTGCAAGGCATTTAATCTGCGGAGATTCGCTCGACATTCTTCGCCTTTTTGCAGATTTCAGTCCATGCGGCAATCTATTGGATTATACCATTCAGAACCGTCGCATGTTTGCTCTTTGCATGTGCCTCCTTGCCACCTATTTGTTGGTTCCGAGCGATGGTAATCCAAGTCCCTCGATTGTTTCAGTTGCCGCGCAGATCGAGCTGCGGAGAGATGTTGTTCCTATGGTTTTGGCAGAGACTCTGATGGGTTTGGCTGCAGTGAGGTCGGGCCGGACTGACGTGTTTGCGGGGAGCCCCCTTTTGCTTCAGGTTTGGGTTTTAGTTTTGGTATTTGGGTTTGGCTTTTGGATTTTTGGTTTGTGTATTCTGGATTCGGCTTGGCTTATTTTTTTTTTTTTGGATAGATGTGGCTGTGTGATAAGATGAAGTTGGTTGCAGATCCAGCAAATGATTGGGTTTATCAGGCTAGGGATTGGAGAAGCAGGCGTTTTGTGGAGATTCGTCACAATGTGGAAGAATGGTTGGATTTCTTTATGGCGGTGGAGGAGGAACACATCGTTTGGAGGTGCCACTGGTTGCCTTTGCCAGACATGACAGCCAGCCACATGGGGCACTCGTGGGTGGTTTTAGCAGGGCTGACAGGCTTCACTTTCTACTTTCCGCAGCGCATCCTTCGTCAGTTCAGCATCCGCCAAGATGTGGAGTTCTCATACCCTGCTGATTTTCATCTCCCCGAGTTCAAGCATTCCGTTGTTGAGGCATACCGTCGTGATTGGGGAGGCAGGGTGACTTGGGTTCGAGACCAGTATCCAAGTATCAATCTGCGAGCAAGGTACCGCCAATGGCTCAGGAGGGAATTGAAGGCAAGATTTGGCAACAACGTGGACTGACTCTCTCGACTTAACTAAGCTGTTTCCCAAAATAAATGGTGCATCCATGTAGTTTTCTCTTTTCGAGTGTGGCTTGTTGTTGTCTGCCTTTAGGCTTTTATGCTCAACTTATGTAATCGAAGAAGTGATTTGAATAAAATTGAACTATGAAGGGTTTCCCCCTCTTGGTTCATTTGATTCCATATGCTATCTCCTTTGGTACTGCGAGAGAGTGTGAACCAACTCAGCGGATTTAGACCGAACCCCAGGATGAGGTTGCCTACGTATCCTTTTGCAAGGAATCAGGTCATAACGTAGTTCAGGGAAGGGTTCACTCGGGTATTAACACTCTCCTTTTGCGCTCTAAATTTTGCCTGGCACCGCCTTTTCAGGTTTTCGGCCCAGCGAGCTCTTTTGAATTTTGCCTTAAATTTTGCCTAGGCCGCCCAGTGTGGGTTTTCAGCGTAGCAGGCTTGCTCTGAATTTTGCTTGGGTCGGCCCGCCCTTGCGGTTTTCCGCCCAACGAGCATCTCTCAGGGGTAATACCGCTTGAGTTGGTCCAAGTTGACAAGATTGTTGAACTCGTTGCCATCCAAATCAATGATCACTGCTGCCCCACCATCGAGTATGGTCTTGATGATGTACGGTCCTGCCCATTTCGGCCTGAATTTCCCTCGTGGATCAAATATTGGTGCCCGGATCTCTTTCACAACCATATCTCCTTCAATCAAATCTCTGGATTTCACCTTCTTGTTGAATGCGTGAGCAATCCTCCTCTGATACCCCTGAATGTGATACAATGCCCGCAGTCGTCTCTCATCAAACAACATTAACTCTGCAAACCTATCACTTAACCAATCTGCCTCGTCAATTTCACTTTCTATCATCACCCTTAGAGACGGTACTTCAAGCTCAATGGGAAGTACTGCTTCCATACCGTAGACCAACGAATAGGGTGTTGCCCCTGTCGGAGTACGGATAGAAGTGCGATACCCCCATAGTGCTAATGGTAATTTCTCATGCCAATCCCTGGATGATGCGATGGTTTTCTCCAAGATGTTCTTTATTGACTTGTTTGCTGCTTCTACAGCTCCATTGGTCTGCGGTCGGTATACTGTCGATTTGTGCACTTGAACATTGAATTCTTCAAGCACCTCTGCTGCTTTTCCTTTGAAATGCACCCCATTATCTGACACGAATGCATGCGGGACACCATACTGGTAAATGATATTCTGTTTGATAAAATGTGCCACTTGCACTGCGGTCAGCGTGGCATAAGACGCGGCTTCTACCCATTTCGTGAAGTAATCAACTGCCACTAAGATGAATTTGTGACCGTTAGACGCTGGTGGCGTGATTCTCCCAATCACATCTATGCCCCATACTGAGAAAGGCCAAGGTGACGCCATCGTATGAAGCTCAATAGGTGGAACATGCATGAGATTAGCATGGACCTGGCACTTATGACATCTCCGCACATACTGGATGCAATCTGTTTCCATAGTTGACCAGAAATACCCCTGCCTCAGAATTTTCTTTGCCAACATCATTCCGCTCATGTGGGGACCACAAATTCCTTCATGAATCTCCCCCATTACCCTTTTCGTGTCGTCACCATTTATGCATAATTTGTGCATGCCACAATATGACCTTTTGTACAGCCTTCCCCCACAGATGATGTACTGCGATGCCAATCTTTGCAAAGCTATCCGGTCTTTCTTGTTTGCTCCTTCTGGGTACTCTCCTTTCTCAATCAGATTCCAAATATCGTGGTACCAAGGCAAACCATCATCAATTTCTCCAACATTCATCACATATTCATAAGCTGGTCGATTTCTTTGCTCAATCATGATTGGCCTCATCCTCACTCCTATAGGTAACTCAACCATGGACGCCAGAGTAGCAAGTGCATCGGCGAACTGATTCTTCATTCTTGGGATATGTGTAAAGGTGACTTGTTCAAATTGATGAATCAGATCGTCGAGGTCCTTGTGGTACAGTTTCAACTTCTCCTCCCGCACTTTCCAATCACCATTGGCTTGAGAAACCACCAAATTTGAATCTCCCACCACTTCCAACTTTTTTACCCCGATTTCAAGGGCAGCTTCCATTCCCACAATGCATGCTTCATATTCTGCTTGATTATTGGTAACTTCGAAGTTTAACTTGAAAGAGAGGGGGATATGTGGTCCTTCTGGTGAAACTAGTAGTATTCCGATTCCAAACCCTCTTTGATTGGCGGCTCCATCAAAGTACAGCTTTCAAATATCCTCTGTTACCGTCATAACATGCTCATCGGGAAACTGAAATTCTGTATCTTCAGGCCCCTCGATCGGGTGATCTGCCAGGAATTCTGCCACAACCCTTCCTTTTACCGACTTTCGTGTAACGTACTTGAGCTCAAATTCAGCTAATAAAAGCAACCATCGTGCCAGCTTTCCAGTGAGTGCTGGTTTCTCGAATAGATATTTAAGAGGGTCCATCCGAGAAATCAACAACACTAAATAAGCTAGCATGTAGTGCCTTAACTTTTTGAAGGCCCAAACAAGAGCCCAACACGTCTTTTCCAATGGGGTATACCTCTCCTCAGCTCCCACCATTTTCTTGCTTAAGTAATAAACAGCCTTTTCTACCTTGGCTTCTCCTTCTTGCACCAACATGCATCCCATTGCTGACTGTGACACAGATAAATACAGAATCAGCGGCTTTCTAGGTATCGGTGGCATCAACACTGGTGGATTTTGGAGATATTTCCGGATTGCCTCGAATGCCTTCTGACATCTATCATCCCATTTGAATGGTACACCCTTCTTGAGCAGACGAAACATCGGCTCGCAAGTTGAAGTCAGCTTGGCGATGAATCTACTGATGAACTGAATTTTTCCTAGGAAACTCCGGACTTCTTTCTCTGTCTTTGGTGGCTCCATTTCTAATATTGCCTTGATTTTTGATGGATCAACCTCAATCCCCCTAGTGGTGATCATGAACCCTAACATTTTCCCAGCAGTAACCCCGAATGTGCACTTTTGCGGATTGAGACGCATCCGGTACTTCCATATTCTTTCAAAGAATTTGCGCAACGTAGGGAGATGCCCTTCTCGCTCCTTAGCCTTCACGATCATGTCATCAACATACACCTCAACTTCCTTATGCATCATGTCGTGTAACAGCGTCGTTGCAGCTCGCTGGTAAGTTGACCCGGCATTTTTCAATCCGAACGGCATGACCCGATAACAGAACGTGCCCCATTCAGTGGTGAAAGTTGTCTTCTCTTGATCCTCCGGTGCCATTAAAATCTGATTATACCCCGAGAAGCCATCCATGAATGATAATAGAGCATGACCCGCCGTGTTATCCACCAATACATCGATGTGAGGCAAGGGAAAGTTGTCTTTTGGGCTGGCCTTGTTCAGATCCCTGAAATCTACGCATACCCTAATTCGGCCATCCTTTTTGGGCACCGGAACAATGTTAGCAACCCATTTCGAGTACTCTGTTACCATTAGAAAACCGGCATTGAATTGCTTGGTAACTTCTTCTTTAACTTTCTCTACCCAATCCGGCCTAATTTTTCTCAATTTTTGTTTTACTGGTTTTGCATCAGGATACAAGGGAATTCTGTGTTGCACGATTTCAGGATCGATTCCGGGCATATCTGCGTGGGACCAAGCGAAAACGTCTTCAAATTCTTTGAGTACATCAACGAGCAGCTTTTGTTCCTCCGAAGATAGCCCGGAACCGATTTGAACCATGCGAGGATTTTCCTCATCTCTCAAGTTTATCAAAATAACTTCTTCTTTTATTGGCTGAGCATGCCTTTCATTTTCCCTTTCGATTAGGGACCTAAGTTCTTTGGGTATTTCTCCCTCAAACTCGGTCTCATCATTGTCAGGATCAACACAATTTATTTCGGGAACAGCAAAGTAAGTGAAATCGTAGTCCATTTCATTCATGAAACCCTCAGGGGTGCGGTACATAGCAGTGGACTCGAACTCAAAAGAAAAGTGATGACGTGGAGTGGCACGTGGCTCGATCTCTGACTCAAAGCTAAGTACAGACTCAAACTCAGAATCAGACTCAGACTCAGACTTAGGGGAAGTGCCAGTGAATTTTACAACAGGTGTGAAAGTGCAATTCTTATACCCTCCTACAGCATCCACAATCAGCAAACTGGGGTCTTCAAGAGCCTCCTGCCCAAGCATCATCACTGCTGCTTCCTCTTTATCCTTACCCGTCAGACTGACCTCTTCAAACATTGACATCAGGACTCCACCATCCAGAGCCTCCATCCAGTCTGCTTTGAGTTCTTGTACCAACTTTTCTACCTTTTCATGTTCATCTTCGCTGTCCCAAGCATCATTAGCGAAGATTTCAAATCCGGGGTACACCTCTCCATTTATTTCATTTACAAACGGTTCCAGCTGACCGTGATAAGGTGCATTTGACCCCTCCCTGACAAAGCGGATTTTACGATTCTGATTGCTGCTTGCCCCAATAGTTTTTCCCTTTTGCATTTCCTTTAATGTGGGCTCATATCCTAACCCAAAGCGGCCTCGTTGAGATGGAAATTCTGGGAACTGAGCCACCCCTTGGTGAGTTCGACCCAAACCAGTGCCCGGTAGATACGACATCCTCCTCATCATTTCAAGGGCGGTGGTGCTGATTGAGAAATCATCATCAACACGGAGCGTGCACACACCACCGGAGGTATCAAAAGCAAAACCTCCGAGTTGGATGTCATTTTCGTCATGCATAATTTCTAACAGGGGAGCGTTATCCTCGGCATGTGGATGAATGCATGTGTCTCCGTAAAGAGCAACTGCCCCACTTTCTAGTCCAAGTAAAACCTTTTGGTGCAGAGTGGATGGAACTGCCATTATATCAGGACGATGCATCCAAGGACGTCCCAACAGTAAATTGAACGAAGCTGGAATCTCAAGTACATGAAACTCCACAGTCGACTTAAACCCCTCTGCAGCAATCTCCATTTCTACAGTCCCAAGCACATTGCGACGGGTGTTATCATAAGCTCGAACAGTAAGATTAGACGGCGTGAAATCCTTTGGTTTAAGTCCCAAGCATTGAGCTGTTCGGAGAGGACAGACATTGAGCGCAGACCCGTTATCCACCAATACAACTGAGATCCACTTCCCCATGCACTTCATGGTGACATGCAATGGTTTGTTGTGGTCAGTTCCTTCAAGTGGTAAATCAGCCTCGGTGAAGGTCACGGTGTGCTTGGTGGGTTTGGGAGCAATGATAGGTTTAGTAGCAATGGCGGCCATCATGGCTTCAGGGGTAGTGTCAGGAGCAATCTCCATACAAGACAGTGCTTGAGCAAGTTTCTGTCGGTGCTCACTGGAGCTCATGAGCAACCCCCAAATGGTTAGAGCGGCTGGGGTTTTCTCAAGTTGTTTCTGGACGGGATTTTCTTTTGTTGCCGGTGGAGGTTTTGGACGGGACACACGGCTATTGGCAGCAGATGTAGCATGGGACTGGTTGGCTGGTGGATTGAAAAGGTTTTGGAAATCGGTAGGGTTGACAATCAGGTCATTGGGATTGTTTGGAGTCGGGTCATTTTGGGGAATTGGGTTATTTTCTGGAGCTAGGTTATTTTGTGGAGCTGGGTTAACAGGAGGCTGGTTTGTGGTGTTAGGAGGTGGGTTAGAGGTATTTTCGGTAAACATTTGAGGAGGCTGATAGAACCGACCACTCCGAAGAAGATGAAGAACTGAATCAATATCATCCCCCCACAAGTCGGTGTAGTCCGTGTAGAGATCAACTAAATCGCATTCCGCCTTTCTCTTTCCTTTCCTGATGCTAGTTTCTTCCAACCCCTTAGTGATTCCCTCCTCTGTTGCTTCACTCCACACATCCCCGTTTTCCATTGCGGCTTCATTAACGGCCCAAACCTCGTCATTTCCTACCCACAGCGGAGCGAGTGCTATACCTTCATTTGGATTGGCCCACACATTGGCCAAGACGTTCTCTTCCATTTGTTGATCCCAAATGTCGGCTACACCATCATTCAACACCATAATATTGCAATTTTCTGGAATTTCTACTTGAGGCGCCGGAAGATTCTCATCGACTATGTAGTCGTATGGTGTGAACTCTATTCCTTCTGTCATTCGGTTTATGGCATGTTCACTCATCATGGAGAAATCCGGACGTCCTTCCCACATTGGTGGCATTGAAACCAAATATGTCTCATCAAAGAACATGGGAAGTGTGGACCCATCCAAAGGATCATTGGGGTCCATGAGCTGCCATTCTGTTGGTGTGGGATCCCACTCATCTTCTTGCGCATTATTGGCTTCTTCAACTTCTTCTTGCCAATTTTGCCCTTGTCCTTCTTCCACAGGCTGTTGGTTTTGCATCATGGGCAGCGGTTCTCCAAATAAATTAAGAAGCGCAAATCCATCAAGCGGATCGGCAAACATTGGGTCCCAAAACTGGTCGATCATGGCGGCAAGTGGGGGTTCATCATTGAATTGCATTTCATCAACTGGCCATGCTTCTTCATTTGCCAGATTGTCGACCACCATCATTTCATATTCCCGAGCTTCCATGACCATCATCAAATCTCCCCACTCTTGCCATATAGTGGGATCCAAGTGAGCCTCGAGAAAGCATATCTTGCGCTCGGCTGGTATAGGTACAATGGGCTTGGGATCTGTTTCGGGTATGATGTACTGGCTTGGGTCGAATGGAGTGAAGTTTAGGTCTTTTTGAGTGGAGCTGAGGGTAATCTGGCCTATATTAATATTTCTTTTGTGGGTTGGCAAAGGATTGGTGAGAATGTTGGGCTTTTCAGTAGGATCTCGGATTTGTTTGTTGTCGATGAGATCTTGAATCTCATGGCGCAGACGTTGACATCTCTCAGTTGGGTGGCCAGGCATTTGATGGAAGATGCAGAACGTGTTTGGGTTGTAAGATGGCGGGGGATTTTGTGGAGGTGGAGTTGGTTGGAGCGGTTTGATCTTTCCTTGTTGCACAAGTCGCTCAAAGACAACAGGGAGTGGCAGGGGAAGAGGAGTGAAAACTCGACGTCCTCTTTGGTTTTGGGCTGATTGGGCTGGTTGTGTTGACAGAGTTGGTTGAGCTGGTTGGGAAAGAATAGCGTTAATAGGTTCGGTTTTATGGAATTGGTGATTTATGGAGCTGGATGAGGCACCGGCTATGTAACTGGGGTTTGCGTATAGGGATGAGGTGTTTCCAATGTAGTTGCGTTTGGGTTTGGGGATGGGATCTCCTTTCTTCAACACCCCACTCTGTAGAGCTTCCTCAATCGATAGACCCATCTCAAAATAGGTCTCAAAGTTGTGCACTTGGGCCATTACCATGTATTGTGCCAAGTCAGACTGAAGATTTTTGGTTATGATGCGCATTTGGTCCTTGTCACTAGGACGATCAGTCATTTGTGCGGCCTTCACTCTCCACCTTTTCACAAATTCCGCAAAGGATTCCTTTTCTTTCATCTTGATACTCTCAAGCTCACGAATAGTGACCTTGAGCTGCACATTGTACTCATACTGCTTAATGAAAGCAGCCACCATTTCTTCCCAAGTTTGTCTCTTCGAGATGTCAAGAGACAAGAGCCATTGGAGTGCGGGCCCTGTAAGGGTTTCATGAAACATTTGTGCCATGGCAGGCTCATCAACCTCTTGCAACGAGAGAGAGCTTACATATGCCTGGATATGTCCTCTCGGATCCCCAGTTCCGTCAAATTTCTCAAAGTCCACATGTTTGAATTTTTTGGGGAGCTTAGCGCCCGGGAAGATGCAGAGTTTGCTCATGTCAAAATCCGTAATGGCTCGCTTCTCACTTTTGGCAACAGATTCTTCCAGCTTAAGTATCTTAGCTAGCATTTCAGCCAATTGAGGATTCTCGGGGGGAGGAGGCTATTCCGGATGTTCATTATTAGGAATCTCTTGATTCCGAGCTCCGCCATCAGGTATTTGCTGCTGAGGCGGAGGGAGTCGACTTTGAATGTTCACCATAATCGCCATGAGGTGGGCGATTCGGGTATCATTCCGAACCCTTTCATCTTGCATCTCCTTCCTCAGTTGCTCAAATTCATTAGGGGGATCTTGCTCCTGTTCAGCCGACATACTCGTTTCAGACTTTGGTGATGAAGGTCGAGACAATCTTTGTCCGGGAGGTCGAGTCCAAACGGGTAAGGTATTCTTCTTCCTTGCAGGCCCAATGGTTCAGAACTGGTCAAAAAGCAAAAACCGGACTCAGTTTACAGCCTCTGAACACCAAATACAAACAAACAAAAAAAAGGGTGCCTAAGATTGCGTGTCGCTCCCCGCCGAAGTTAGTCTTACTTCTAGGCCTAGGGTTAAACTACCGATTTCGGATCTCACTTGGAGCCGTTGCACAGAAGATTGTATCGACACCACGGGTAAGTCATTTACTCGGTAGTTACGGCGTTTCAACCTAAACCTAAATGTTGAGGCCGTAACACTTTTCTTGACCATCCGAGACAGAGCAATGAGGTGCCGCCATCCAGATACACACAACTCCAAGGTTAGTCCGAAACACGGGCGGCCGTTCGGGTACGACCAACACCGGAGGTATCTCAAACTCCGTGGATTTTGAGTCTCCTATACTGGCATGTAACCTAAGGTTAGTCTACCGGATTCGAATCTCACTTAAGACCATTGCACAGAAGATTTTTCAACACCCCGGGTAGGCCATTACTCGGCAGGTTAAATTCCAAACTTTGTTGGAATCAGAGCCAATCGCTTTTCTTGACCATCTGAGACAGTGCAATTTGGGTGTTGTAATCCAGCTACTAATGGCCTTAAGGCTAGTTCGAAACACGGCGGCCGTTCGGGCACGACCAATACCGGAGGTATCTCAAACTCCATGGATTTTAAGTCTCCCAGACTGAATTCGACAGCTTTGGAAGATTGCCCCAATCCTCAAGTTTTCTTTTAAGTGATAAGTCCTTGATATCGGATGGTCGGATTTGGGAAATTCTGATCCACACGAATTCCGTCAATGATCTAAGATTAGATGCCTAAGGGCGATTGACCCTCCTCGGGCCAATGTCCCTTAAACCCGTTTAGATCAGTGTTAGGAATTTGATGATCCAAATTTTCCCACGTCCGGTCGTCCTAAAGGCTAACTCGTAAGAACAACGCGCATATGGGATGCACGACTCATCATCGGGCCAAGGCAACCTTCTACTAACTGTCGGGAACCTAAACTATACTAAACTAACGACGCACAGGGAACGGACGATTATATGTACAGATGCAAGTGCATGCATGAATGCAGTGCGGCATGCTGAGGAAAATAGTAACACATAGCACATAGAAGGGTGGAGCACATAATCCTAACACATGGATTGGTCACCTAGCGTGGGGTTCTACGGTTATCTATATGCAAAGGCAGGTTTTGGTTTGAAAAGGGTACCCCGGACTCAAAGCCAAAGCTGTCTCCCACCACCAAGGATCCCGCAAGGTGATGGTAATAGCGACAATTGTGACTTATCACGGTCGGGGGGTGCTGAGCATTTCGGGATTCCCCGTCACCGGTAAACCGGGCGGGATTGCCGAAACACGTCAGCGAGGGCTAGTAACCATGCACGTGCAATGC
The DNA here is from genome assembly GCA_020921065.1 of Vaccinium darrowii. Lineage (NCBI taxonomy): Eukaryota > Viridiplantae > Streptophyta > Magnoliopsida > Ericales > Ericaceae > Vaccinium > Vaccinium darrowii. The sequence continues at coordinate 21,836,008 of CM037157.1, forward strand.
AAAAGTCTAGAAACAAATGTTTTCAAAAATCCCTTAAACACCTTTCAAGTCTAGCTCTCTGAATTAATGCATATTTCAAAGTAACTACACGAGTGTAATTAAATAAAAATATGCATTAACCATCGCTCCCCAGCAGAGTCGCCAGCTTGTGAACACCCCGCGGAGTTGTCCACAGAAAATGGTATGGTTGTTTTGGAAAGTCAATTTGATGGACTGACAAGAGTAGCCACCCGGGTTTGAGGACCGTACCCGAGAAACCAATTGAAAAATGACTCTTTTGCCCTTGGAGTGGAAAATGTTTCACTGGCCTCACAAAACGAGATTTCTCGGGTCCGGGAGCTAGGTTACGAGAGGGGAAGGAATTTAAAGCACCCCTCTCGCCCGGTGTGACCACCGGTCTTTACTAAGTATTTAAGGAATTTTTGGGAAAACATCTGTTTCTTGAACTCAAATCACATGAACAAAATAAGAATGTAAAGATTATCACGATGAATCATGTAAAAGTGTATGCTTGTGATTGTGTGGATGACATCAACATGAAAGTATAATGACATAAATATTAGTAACAACAATTACAAACCATGAAATAAGTGAAATAAAAATTTGTTTTGAACCCATTTGCAAAACCAGATCTATCTTTCTTGTTTTCTTTCAAGCACCTGAAGGAATATTTCAAACACCTGAAGCTGAGAGGATCAGGTGCCTGAAAGGGGCTTCAGGTGCTTCCTCAAAATCATTTTCACCACTGTTTTGCCTTTGAAAATGGTAGAATAAACTATTTTAGACACTTTTTGGAAAATACAATCTGATCTTTGAACTTTCCTTCAAGCACCTAAAGATGTGTTTCAAACACCTGAAGATGAGGGGATCAGGTGCCTGAAAAGGGGTTCAGGCGCCTGAAGCTACTGCTTCAGGTGCTTACTCAAAATCATTTTCACCACTGTTTTGCCTTTGAAAATGGTAGAAAAATGATATTAACTCACTGTAATGAGGAAAACAAACTTGAGAGCTTCATTTAAAACCCATTCACACCATAAAAACACCATTGATTCTTCATAAAAAGTAAGTTTTTCATCCATTCAAATGGCAAAACAGAGATGTTCCACTCTTGCATGTAAAGAAAATGACCTCCAATAGATATTTTGTGAAAAATACATAATTTTAACTACATTGATGGTCATTTTCCTCCTTAAAAAGTATGATTTTCACCTCTTTGAGTGGAAAATAGAAAGCGAATAGTTTGTTCCTGGGATTTAAACCATCATCATCATAAAAATAGACCAAGAGAAAACATTTTAAGACAAAAAAAATGAAAATGACTTGGGCCTAAAGCTGCTGCTTCAGGTGCCTGAAGCTGCTGCTTCAGGTGTCGAGCAAAAATGCTCTCTTGATATATTTAAGTCATTGTAAGCCCATTATTGGTATCAAGAACCAACATGAGCCTACTGACTTCCCTCAACAAGAACTTTGTTACACTTATTGGGTAGATTCACTACCTTTTTGGAGCTTGAAATGGATGATTGAACAATGGGGAAGGGTTTTTGGGTGGATAATGGAGGATTTAGTGAGATTGTACACTGATTTTGGGTGTTTTATTGAGAGAAATGGCTATTTTTTCCAGAAAAATGATGGAACCCCTTCAAATGAGGGGTGTGGGGGTATTTATAAGGCTTTCAAAGGTTGTTTTGGCCTCTTAGGGATCATTTTAGGGGTTCACTTAGGCCATAGACGCTCCTCCCTTGCAGAATCAGCCAAAATCGCATCATAATCATTACACCCACTCAAAATTTAAACAATCTGGAAATAGCTTCAGGCGCCTGAAGCAGCCCTTCAGGCGCCTAAAAGGCCCCTTCAGGCGCCTGAAGGGATGGCTTCAGGTGCAAGAGAAAGGTTCAGGCGCCTGAAGGGAGGGCTTCAGGTGCAAAAGGAAGGTTCAAGCGCCTGAAGGGATGTGCTTCAGGTGCTTTAAGGATGGTTCAGGCGCCTGAAGGGATGTGCTTCAGGTGCCTTAAGGATGGTTCAGGTGCATGGAATAGGTTTGACGATTTCTTTTAGTTTTGGTTTGGGAGTGTTTGGTAGGGTTTTGGTTAAATTCCAATCATCCTTTCTAAGCTCCAAACGTATTTGAAAGTTCATTTTCATCATCGGGAGAGCTACGGATTTTCGTAGGCCCAAATTGGGGTGTCTACAACTCTCTCTCCGTCTCTCAGAAGAACGGAGGACTCGGCCTGAAGGTGGAGTCACTGAAGTAGCTCGAGGCATAGAACGCCTAACACTCCGGGAACCCGACGCTCCCTGTACAAGCAATAAAAGTCTGTCAAGAATGATGAAAAGCATACATGATCAACAGAAGGGAAAAGGCAAGTCTAATGTATACCTCAGCAGCTCCAGCACTAGGGGTAACCCCTCGGCTAGCTCCTCTCTCACTACTAGTACTCTCTCTCCTCCTGCGAACACCACGGCTGGCCTCTCTACCTCTGCTTGCCTCTCTAGCACCTCAGCCTGTGCCTCTGCCAGCCTCCCTGGTACCACGCGCCGGTGTCCTCTCTCTGGTGGTACTCTATCTACGACCAAGTACAACTCCTAGCTCAGCTCGCGGACGCACCTCAGGAGCCAGGCCCATCACAAACTGACGGACCATGGCCTGCAAGTCTTGCACCAACTGGTATGAAGCCGTCGCCCACTCAGCAGGAATATGAAAATACAAAGGTACATCAGTAATACATGAGAAGAAGACAATCAAAGCAAATACAGCAATCAAGAGGTCACCTCTGTCGTGGCAAAAGTAACTGTGGGGGTAATAAGAGGCACCGTCACTACTCCAAGCGCTCCATCAGCAGTCACCACCTCAATCTCTCTCCTCAACTCAGGTAAAGCAGGGGCAGCTCTCAAACGATTCTCCATATCCAGGTCATATGCCAAGTGGGTACGCAAGTAACCATCATAATCAGTGGAAGGACTGAAGATCACCTCTGTCGGCACTGTGTACCTCTCTATCTCTGCTCGAGTATACTCCTCAGTCCTCTGAACAAGCGAAGGAAGGGGCAAAGGCACTCTAAAATGATCAATCCTGAGAGATTGACGTGACACTCTATTGCCCAAGTACCATCGCCAACCGTATGGACACTCCAAAAGCACTCGGCTCTGTGTCCACTCTCTACTCTTCACCAGATAGTCCTTGCGTGACCTATCCCAAACATTCCACCTCACCTGCAAGAGAGAAAGTTCATCATTTTTCAGGGAATGAAAGGGGAAGAAAACATGAAAAGTTGATTACGAAAGAAGCTTACTCTATCTCCTGTGGTAGAATCAAGAAAAAGTCTGAAGCTCCTCAGATCTCCCTTATGGTCACCCGCTCCTGTAAACTCTAAACCCCATTTCTCAGCAAGTGGAAGCACATTCTCATTGCTATGAGAATTGGCTGGGGCAAATACTCCCAGCACTTCATAAGCCCACACCTGCATGTTCAGAAAGCAACCAAGTCAAGGAATATGGCTAAGGCATTATCATGATTTACACGAAAGAGGAATGCTAGCAAAGTTTACCTCCAGTACTCTCCAATAGCCACCGAGGCTCGTGCCTACTCCACGGCAGACGCAACCCAAGAAGCAGTACACGGTGCACAAGCCAGCACCACCCCAGTCAAATCTCCCAGCAGTCTCCAAGCTCTCCAGCGCTAGTAGCCAACCCAAGTGCACCATGCCCTGCCTGTTCGGAAACAGGGAGGCACCGAAGAGGTATAACAAGTAAGCCCTCGCCATCTGCCTAGCCTCTTCCTCTGACCCCGGCTCGTGGTCCCAGAAATCTACCAAAACAGTATATCTCACTCCCAGCTCAATACCTCCAGGCCTCCTCCCCAAGTAGTGCTCTATGGCCGCAGTGTCCAGGTATAGCTCTGAATCAAATGGAATAGGCTCGCCTCCAACTCTCAGACCGGTGATAGCAGCAAAGTCAAGGGGAGTGATGGTCATCTCCCCGAATCTGAAGTGGAAAGTATTGGTGGTATCCCACCACCTCTCTACCAGGGCCCGTATCAGCTTACGATCTGTCCTGGTCACTGTCAAGAGCCGAATAAAGATGGTGAACCCAGAAGCATCAACCAAGGCCCTCACTCTCGATGGCAAAGCACGGTAATATGCCAGAGAACTCGCAGAACCACCATAACTGCCCATGGATCTATGAGTCTGTAAACAAAGGCATAATGCAATCTCAAATCAGTCATTGTCAAAAGGAATGTACGGCAAACAGGTACAAACAATAAAGAATAAATGAAATACATACCAAGGGGTTTTTGTAAGCAATGTGGGTCGAGCGGTCACAAATCACATTCGTATCCAAGTACACCGGCAGCAAGGGGGTATATGTGTCACATCCCTGAGGGACGAAGAAGTGGACCCATGGCACGTAAGTGGTAGGCGTAAAAGGAACTAGGTGCTCCAAGGCCAACTCAACCTCCCGGACTATGGTCAAACGCTCCTCCCCTGCAGCCACCTCAGCCTCTATCTGTCTCTCCTCCTGCTCAACATCTCTAGCATGAGATGGCATACCCTCCTGAATCAGAATATTCTCAAACTGAGGAGACTCATGCAAAGTCGCTGCAATATCCTCATCTCTCGCCCCCTCCAAAGTGTCTGCCAAAGTCAAGCTTGGCCTACGGGAAGAACCAACTGCAGGTGTAAACAACGGAGGCTCTGAACCCTCTGCCTCTCCCTTAGCACTCTCCTCTGGCACTCTGGCAGTACCAATGGCAATAGCCGGACCTGGAGCAATCCGCCTCACCAGTGGTGTCTCATCACTCTCAGTACTACTCCCGTCAGCAACATCCTCCACCAGAACCTCTCTATCGCTAGTACCTCCCCGAATCACCGGTATATCAGTCGCAACATCCTCACCACCTACAGTAACCTCAGTCACAAGTGTAGCCTCTAGAAGGTCGCTCGGAATGCCCTCAGTCTGAGACCCACTCTCCCGAGCATGAGCTCTCTCTACAACAACATCAATCCCACTGAGATTCATAGCAATATCAGAAGGTGAAGCACCCGTACCTGAAGGATTAATCTCCATAGCCTCCGGACCTCCGTGGGTAGCCGCGGTACTCTGATCACCACCCGCAGCACTCTCAGTATCATGCACAGTACTCTCAATATGCCGTGTGGCACTCTGGTCATCACCAACAGTATCGTCACCACCAGCGGTGCTCACATCCATAGCCACGGCACTCTCAATGGGTCGTACGGCACTAGGATCCATGCCCATTGCACTCCCAACATCAGGCACGGCACTCTCAGTGTGCCGTGCGGTACCCAAGTCTTCATCAGCGTCCCCACCGCCCATCACCATGGCACTGCTAGTACCTGTGATATCCCGAATCTCTGCCGAAGTGGGTGTAACATCTGTGTGAACCTCACCGAGCCCCATCAGTGTTGATTCCGGCACGGAGGATGTGGCCTCATCCCCAATCGGTGCTGTACGAGATGATCCGTGAACCGGGTCTGCAGCAAATGGGCCGACATCGGCCGAGAGACTCACGGACGAGTCACTCCCAGACCCGCCGGATGTTGTGCTACCCTCTCTATGCGTCGATGACGACGATTCAGTAGCGGAAACGGTAGAACCATTCCCTCCCTCACCAGAATCAGCCATAACCGGTTCGTTTTGGAAGTAAGAATGTGGGTTTTGGAAGGTTTTGAATCGAAAGGTTGAAGAAGATTTGAAGAAAGAAGAAGAAGGAGAAAGAGTGATTTTCGAACTCCTGTTTTTCTCAGAGTAACCAACTTGAGATTTTGAAAGTTGTGAAAGTGGGAGAAAACCAAACATCTCGGGCGGGTATAAAACCACCTGTGCCGTACGGTACACCAACTCCACCGCACGGCACACATGGTATGCCGCACGGTACACTCCCTTCAAACTTTATCGTACAATAATCGTGCTCAACCACACAATACAGATTTGATGTTGCACATTACGATTTCGACACCAAAGTCAACTTTTCAAGGAATGTTTAGAATACGGCATCAAGTTTTTGAAAGAAGACTGGCATCAATCTCGCTCGGGCTAAATCATCAAATTCGCTCGGCGTCAACCTCGTGCGCTCACTCACTGGTTCCATCTTATCATTCAAGCACCGATTAATTTCATAAGTCCTCTACGGCATTAACAATGATTCTCTAGTTTCATAAGTCCTCAACGGCATTAACGACGGTTTTCTGGTTCTATAAGTCCTCAACGGCATTAACGACGGTTTCCTGGTTCTATAAGTCCTCTACGGCATTAACAACGGTTTTCTGGTTCTATAAGTCCTCAACGGCATTAACGACGATTTTCTGGTTCTATAAGTCCTCAACGGCATTAACAACAATAGTTCTTCTCAAACACCGATGGTTTTGTAAGTCCTCTCCGGCATTAACAACGGTTCTTCTCAAACACCAATGGTTTCGTAAGTCCTCAAAGGCATTAACAATGATTCTCTAGTTTCGTAAGTCCTCAATGGCATTAACAACAATAGTTCTTCTCAAACACCGATGGTTTTGTAAGTCCTCTCCGGCATTAACAACGGTTCTTCTCAAACACCAATGGTTTTGTAAGTCCTCAAAGGCATTAACAACAATTCTCTGGTTTCGTAAGTCCTCAACGGCGTTAACGACGGTTCTATCAAAGCATCGACTGGTTTCGTAAGTCCCCTCCAGCATTAACAACGGCATTCAGCACCAACAACACATCATTCGTTTTTCCCTCGTTGAAAAACGAAGTAACAATTCCCAAAATACGGTCAAGGTATGTTCTCTACAACTCTTATATAAATCACTGTTTTGCATTGTGAATTTTAGCCCTGATGAACTACGCTGGTCTGATCCCTACAATAGGGTACGTAGGTAGCTCTTACGAGCGCGACCACATACATCATATTTGCTTGTTTGTTTTCATACGAGGACGTCCACATCGAGGGGTGTCTTCTATCTTTGACGTGACTTTCATCACACAATGATTGTAAGCCTCGTCAAAGAGGGGCAACTGTAGACACCCCAAAATGAGACTCTCATACATTTTAATCCCCGAGGATGAAAGGAAATGCCCGGAAGAACTCTCGGATTGAAATTCTCCAAGTCAACTCAGTCAACAGTACCGCACGGTATTCATCTCTCACGCACGGCAGATCCCAAGTCACGTACGACAGCTTTTTGAATTTTGGCGGTGGAAGTGTGCCGCACGGCACAGTTGGTGTGCCGTACGGCACTGTCAATTGTCAAACAGCTTTTGCAGAGTTCCCAGCAGCTCAAATGTTGACGAATTTGCTTCTCCGCTCATGATGATTTCATGCGAGAAAGAAAACCTACCCTAGAGCCATCATTCCTTGGTGTGGAGAGGAAGTAAACTTGGAGACCAAGTTCGTTCATTGGCTATAAATACCAATTAATCCCAACAGAGGAAGGATATAGAAGAAATTTTCTGGAAAACACAAAGACCATGAAACCTCATTCTTAAACACCCTTTCTACTGTCAATCATCTTCATTGTCACCTCTAAATCTCCAAAAAATCAACCCAACCCTCTCAAAAGCAAAACCCGATTCAAAAACTCCACCCCCTGTTCTCGGTCCTGAGCCGTGGAGTTCACACTCCAAGTTCACCCAAGTTCAATACGTCAAATCCTCTTCGTTATTGTACCAAAGTGAAGTAGAAGCCCAAAAGAAGTTCAAACCACATTCAGAAGTTCAAGAAAGAAGTTTAATCCGAGAGTTCCAAAACCGAGGTATAATCCTGTTTCGCCAAATTTCTTGAGTTTGGTACCCTGAGGGGGGGGATACCAAGTGTGGAATGATCTTCCATATCATCTCCACGCTTGGTATACCCATATAACATCAAAACCCGCTCTATTTTACACCTCCCGGTCGCGTCGTACGGTGAAAACATCGCTTCGTACAGAGCGATTCAATGAGGAACATTCCATACTTGAACATACTGTCTTCCCATTCAAAATGTTTTGTTTTTAACCATATTCCATACCTTGTATGTATTTGTGTTTCATAATTTCTCGAAAACCAGAGTTTGAACTGTTGGCAGAGGAAACAGTGCCGTACGGCACTCTCACTGTGTCACACGGTACACCTAGAGTGCTGTGCAGTACTCTTTTAAAAATTTGACCGTTTGATTGATGAATAGTGTCACACGGCACACTCTCTGTACCGCACGGTACACCCAGTGTGCCGCACGGCACACTTTTCTGGTAAAAATTGGAATTTTGAACAGTGCCTCGCATGAACAGTTTAAAGTTTGGATTTTTGCATGCTTACTGTAAATTACATATTAGTTACTTGCTTTTCATTATTATCATCTGTTTTGCTTAATTTAAATGTTTATCTGTTGAAGTTCGGCTTTAAAATATTTTCTAAAAAAATCCCACAAATGTTTAGTAAAGACCGATTTTTTTTTAATCGGGCGAACGGGGTGCCTTAAAACCCTTCCCCGTTCGTAACCTGGCTCCCGGATCCGAAACGAATCTCTGGTTTTCAAATCGTTTTATAAGTCATTTTCTCAATCATTTTTCAAGACGGTTTCTCGGGTCCAAAACCATTTTCCAAAAACCCGGGTGGCAACTCTATTTTTCAAATCAAACTACCGGTGGAAATCGACCGTCCACAAAATGAAGAAAACAACAAACAAAACAGAGAAGGGGTGATTACTAGGAATGAAACAGAATATCACTATGAAGACCAAAAAGTAATAACAAAGGAAAGTGTACTAACGTGGACGGCCTGGAGCGGTGGGACAGGCAAAGCCGATAGTATTCCCCTCGGCATCCCTTGGCTCCCAATTGCCAGTAGCTATAAGGTAATCATCCTCCTCGCCCTTTGAAGAATTGGGCAAATCAGTGATGAGCTTCTGCTCGGGGTCTTTGGTCTTGAAATAATTATTATTATCAACTGTAGGGACTACACTATATAGATAGTGTAAGACCCACCAGTCCAAGTGCAGGCCGAGCAGCCTGTTCAGAGCAACTGTACCCATGACTACCCTAACAAAATTAAGGCACAGTTGCATAGGGTTAAGTCTGCATCTATTACAGACCTCCCTAAAGAACGAGTGCAGAGGGAACCTAAGGCCACCCTCTACTATGAAAATTAGGGGGATGTGAATTTTCTCAGGAGATTGACCCTCTTCCCTCATGTCATCACGGTTATCTAAACGAAAATGGACATCGACGGGAATCCTGTATGTCCGACGGAACTCTACGGATTTTTCAGGGTGTTTAATAAGGCTCTATGTCTACCCATGGTAAACGAATTAGGGTTCCACTACCTGAAACCCCAGAGGAAGAAGACGATGAACAGGAACCAGAGATAAGAAAGAACTGCAATGGGAAAAACAGTAGAATCTAAGAACAAGACACTTACGTGATAAGGTGCACCTAAAGTGAGACTCTCCAACGAAGACGGAGAAAAGTTTCCAACGAAGAACGGGAGCGGGTTGGAGGTTCTTGTTTCAAGCTTTGAGGCGACGGAAATGGCGTACGAAAATTCTCTTTCTCTCTCTTGCTCTCTCTTGCTCTCTTGCTTCTGATGAAGAAACAAAGAAGGAGGGGAAGGGTTTTTGAGACTTAGAGGGTTTTTTGAGGGGAAAGAATAATGATTATACCGCTCAAAACCCCATGAAAATGGGGTGTGACGCGTGTGAAACGTCAGCAAAATCGTCCTTTGGGCTTATCCGAGCCACCAATGGGTCACTTCGCATTAAATGCGAAAACAACCCTGCTCCCCAAGTGAAGGGGAGGTGTGCAGAAGATGCATCAGGAGCCGTTGAAGCTCTGCGCACTGCTGACGAATGACAGTTGTGGCAGAGCTGGGGAGCAATTGGAGTAGGTAAAACTTGGCAGCCCCAGTGAAGGGTATAGCACGTGCCTTGGACACTCACCACGGGAGGGGTGTGTAGCTCGGCAATACGTGGGGTAGCCCTAGTCCTTTGCCAAGCTGTTCTAACTATGAATAAGGTTAGAATAATGAAAGTAAATTAATAACTCAGGATGCACTAGCTCGGTGTGAGATATGAGGGGATGACCTTGGAATGGCCGAGCTAGGTAAGCTACGTGCATAGCTTATGCAGCATTCTGGAATATATAATTCAGCTCAGCATAATGAGCTGAGTTATGTACGGGTTATTCCGAGTTACATGGAAGTACGGCACCACCACGAATAGGGCGGTGAGACATTCCAGAATAATCTACGGCAGTTCCTTACGAGATAAGGAGCAATCCCGTGAAATAGCCGTGAAATAGGGGATTAGTATGAGCATTCCTAACGTGATTAGGAATGAGCCCCATATAGGAAAGAATCCTATATGGAAAGGAAGTCTACTGCAAGACGAGATCTTGCAGGATTTGGGAGCATATGCCTAATAGGAAAGTCCTATTAGGAAAAGGATTCCTAAACCTAGTAGGAAGCCAGAGGAACGAGATGCCTAAAACTCACAAGGCAACAAAGCCTATAAATACAAGGCAATAACCATGACAAAAGGTACATTGTAACACCCAGTTATACGCATTGTGTTCTTCGCTTAGTAACCCAGTACTAACTTAAGCATCGGAGGGCCTTTGCCGACGAGAGGCAAAGGTGCTCTAACCCATTTTCTGTCTTGCAGATTTGAGGTTGGATCTAGGAAGCACGCGATCAAGACCCTACGTGGATTTTATCCCCGTACAACAAGTTATGAAGTACAAATTCCAAGGAAAAAAAAAACAAGCTCGTAAAGTTATGATGAAGCAAATATGGGCAAATTAAATTGAGTAGCAACAAAGTTGTTTCCTAAAAGGGTGTAAAGTGATAGCAAGTACGATCACTCAAATAAACCCTGAATAAAAAAAGGCAAGACAAAAGCTCAGTAAAGGAAAAAAAACACAAGGCGTTTAAAATGGTACTTCACTCACAAAATATGGTACTGATTTATGCTCAAGGATGCTATCAACTTAAGATGGAGCGGCGTAAAAAAAAATTTGTGGGAAGTCAGAGAAAGGCATCAAGTCAACCTATACAGACTATGTGCATTGAGCGATGCGGTTAACTAGGGCCTTAGCTTCAATGAGAAGTTTTTAGCCTAATAAGCTAGAGCAGAACATTAAAAAAAAAAAAAAAAAAAAAGACCTACTGATGATCGTTCAAAGATCTTCCCCAGCTATTACACGTCAATTTGTTTGCTTCTACTTGGAAAAGAGGTAAAATTCTACTCCTGTAGAAACAGGTTTGTGTTCCAAGTGGTGAATTCCGAGCAAAAAGATAGACTTCTAACGGGACTAGGAGACTTCAATTTCAGTCCCAATTCAGACTTATCTCAGGTGGTGATCTTTGAGCACAAAAAAAAAAGAGTTGGTGAAAAAGGAAAAAAATATGGGCCTGCTATTTTCCATTGGAATGTTTGAAGGGAGATAAAAAAATGTTCTTGCCCATTCCCACATTTTCATTTTTTTATAAAAAAAAAAAAAAAGGTTTTAAAAAATTTGAAAGCAAAAAAAAAAAAAAAAGAGTCAGAAAAGTCTCTACCACAAGGAAGACGAAATCCGCAGATATGTATTGCGGGCCTTGGGCTGTACTTGAAAAAAAAGGGGTTTTAGTACATGTGCTAAAAAGGCAAAGGGAAGGGAGGAGTGCTTTCTTCAACTTGGATTGGCTTCAAAAAAAAATCTGCAGAAAAAGGCTCTTTATAAGTCACAAAAGCCTACTGGAGTAGAAATTTGATCTTCGGAAAAGAAAAATAGGGGTTTACACTCCTACAAAAACAAAAACAAAAAAACTTACTGAAAAGAGAAATCTGCAGTAAAATAAAACTGCTGCAAGAAAAAAAAAGTCAATTAAAGTTTTTACCGCAAAAAAGAAGAAGAAATCTGTAGTATGTTTGGGGACAGAAGTTTCCATGGATAAAAGATTAAATATACAAGGTAAAAAAAAGGCCTTGGGCTGTACTAGTGTACTTCAAAAAAAGGGATTGAGTGCTTATGTTCTCTGTACAACTAAAAGGCAAAAGGAAGAAAAAAGAAAAGAAAACAAAGACAAGTGCTTTCTCCGCTTGGTTTGGCTTAGAAAAGGTGCAAAACAAGAAAACTGCTGCAACCAAAAAAGTGGTTTTTGGGTCCTTATCAGTCATCTGCAGAAAGTGATATGGGATTGCTGCTACAATAAAACCTGGGACAAAGTTTCAAAAGAGGCCTTAAACTTTCAAAGACAAAGGTATAACTTACCAAAATACGAGATCTGCAAAAGTATAGCAGGATTGCCGCAACAACAAAACGGAGAAAGCTGAAGCAAAGTTGCAAAAAGACAAGAGACTTTAATTTCAGCAAAAGGGCATCTTACCCGAACAAAAAAATATTTGCTTGTTTGTTCCAGTAAATCAAAACAAAATAAGAGTGAAAAGAAGAAGTCTCTTTACCCAAAAAAAAACCTGAACCTCTGCAGAATTTGTGTAGAATGATACAACAAACACAAGTTTATAAAAGAGGAGTCATTACGTATGAAGTTTTGGAGGATGGGTCTCTTAAAAAAAAACGAGGTGTCCTTTTCAAACTCTTCTTAGACTCCTATAAAGAGAGAATTTGCAGCTATGAGGAATTTGTAGAGATCCTTATTTCTGGACTTGTAAAAGGATGGGACTCTTAATGACAGTAAAAATGAGAGTCCTTTTCAAACAAAGACTCCAAGGGGATAAGTTCTACAACCTTTATCCAATAGAAACAATAACTCCTAACAAGAGTTGGAGTTTCTTAAAGAATTCTAATTGGAAGGCAGAAGTTCTAACAGAGGACCAAATCGCAAAATAAGTAGGTCTCCTATATGCTGAAGTATTGTAAAAGTGTTCGCATGAAATTTGTAAAGTGTTCACATGAAATTTGTAAAGTGTTCACATGAAACACTCAGCTTGCTGGAGGATCGTGGAGGATTGTCAAGGAGTTCTACAGCAAATCAACTACTCCATACATCTGATTCAATAGGCCACTTAGAAAGAGGCCTAAACATAAAATTAAAAAAAAAAAAAAAATTGGGAAGTGCTGGCCCATGGTAGGCCACAAAGGAAATGGACCCATAAAAATAAAATGGCACATGCCATAAAAAGACCACAAAATACTGCATAAAATTGAAATGTCCCATATAATTTTTAAAAAAAATAGCCCATGATAAAAAAAAAAAAAGGGGGAAATCTTTTGGCAAAAAGTTGAGAGATTGTCAAATGCCAAAGCATAAAGGAAAGTATGCCGGATACATGATAAAGGTTTCATAGATGTGCCAAGAGATCGTGACTCGCACAATCAAAATTTTACTTGCGTGACTCACGAGGGGCAATTGTTGGCACATAAACTTCAACCAAATTTGGACGACCTAATAAGCCCGCAAATCAACAAATATATGTTGAGCCTGCAGAATATCAAGTTATGTTGGCCCAACGAACCCGCAAATCAATGAATGTGTTAGGCCTACGGATCAATGAATATGTTGAACTTGCGGAATATTAAGTTATGTTGAGCCCGCAAAAAAATAAATATTTTAGGCCCAACAAAATCACATATGGGTCAACGTAGTCTTAAGTCAAATAAGACGTAGACCCCAAGAATTACTTCTGAAGGAGCAGAAGAATATTCCAAGGTGGATGCCATTAGATGAAACCACCTTTTGAAATTGAATAGAGGAGGGAGATAGGATGAGCTACTATCGTGATCTCATCTCTAACGACAATTCAAATTCAAATTGAGAATTGATGGCCAAGTATCTGATGGGAGGAACACTCTATAAATAAGAGGTCCATCATCAAAGGAAGGGGACCTCTCTCCCCTCAACGTAGAAATTATACGCATACAAGCTTCGAAGATCAATCACTGCAAAGCTTCAAGAAGAAGTGCTAGTAAAGGGTTCCAATCCCCTAAATGTAACGTACTCTATAAATTTCTGTTAATGTAAACCAAGGGTTTCCAACCCAAATATCAATAAAATAAATTCATACCCTCATTTTCTCTTATCTTTAATCTATTGTTTTTCTTCATTAATCGGAGGTTTTACTTTTATGGTATATAATTAACGATTTGGATTCCCAAATCGGAAATAGGAGCCTACAAACAAACAATCAACACTGTTCGCTTGAACAGTGGATATATGGGATACAGATTTCGAATCGTAGTTCAAAATCTTTTACGGTTCAAAATTTGTGTCTACACCGATGTAATAGAAGAGAACGAGAGAGTATCGAAAAAAATAGCCCAGGATACCAATCGGGCCAAAGCTTGCAACGCGAAAGGGATAGACCACTCTCATGTATCCAATCTTGACAGCCTACATTCTTCCCTTCTTTAACATCTATCATTCGAGCCACTGTGGGCAAAGAGCAGCTATAAGTGAGGTCCCTAATGAGCAACATGTGGTTCCCCATCCTTCTACACATTCAATCTCTACGCCGAACACATCTATGGGGATACATGATAGGTAAAGGCCAAACTATTCAGTTTCAAAATAAAAAGTTAATCTAACCATTTCAAATTATTTGAGGTATAATTTTCTATAATCATCTCAATTTTTTTTTAGTGATAATGAAGTACAAGATACTCCCGTCGAGGTTGATGCTAGAGCTCACGTAAGTTCAAGTCGGCATTTTCTTGGTGAAATGAATACGACGTGTTCTTCTTGTGGAGCTTTACATAGGATGGATGAAAAATTGGCTCATTCGTCTAAAAAAATCCTTGCTTCGGAACTTGCTGTTTGCAAGGAAAGGTTAAGCTACCTCCGCTTATGACACCACCACCACCAATCCAAGCATTGTATGATGGGAATGATGATTAGTCTTAATCGTTCCGGGGTAATACTCGATCGTGTAATGCAGCCAATGCTTTTACGAGTCTTGGTGCTAAATTAGATGATAGAGTATTTGGTGGGAGGGGTCCTACATCATTCACTATTCATGGTGAATTGCGACATCGAACAGGATCATTGATGCCACTACCCAGCGAGGACCCATCCTATGCTCAACTTTACATTTATGATCCTAATTCAGCTTTAGATGTTCGTGACCGTAGAAATCATCATTTGAGAAGGGATGTCCTTGAAATTATTCAAGAAAGTCTGTTGCAAGTTAATGAATTTGTTGGTAGATTCCGACAGGCTCATGCGATCTTAAATCAATTAGCATTGTCGGGGAAAAATTTACCTGCTCATCTTCATTACACAACATCAACAGATCAACGACGGTATAATTTACCAACAGCAGATGAGATTGTTGTAATAATACCGGGAGATGGGACTGAAGCGAGTGGGATGAAAGGCATTGTTTTATCTATGTGGAAATAATGAGCTTATGCGAATAAATGAATGCCACCCAGCATACTTGCCATTGCATTATGTTCTGTTATTTCCACATGGTGAGCTTGGATGGGACCCTGATTTGCAACAGTGGGATGTGGATTATGAACAACCTTCCACAAATCGGCTCACCCAGAAGCAGTATTACAACTACCGTTTCTTTGAGAGTCTCACCGAGTATTCTACTATTTTGAGAGGGGGCAAATTGGATCAAGAATCTTGGGAGGGAACAATGAGATTCAAAAATATCTCAATGCAAGGTATATTGGACCTCCTGAAGCGGCTTGCCGAATATTTGGCCATCATATCCATGAAGAGGAGTCAGTCGTTGTTCGGTTAGAAGTGCATTTTCCTGGAATGCATGTTGTAATTTCAATGCCTCTGAAACCTGGGAAACAATCAAAGCTAGAGCTGCTCATCAGAGGTCCACTCTGACTACCTTTTTTTGTGGTACGCTTCTAACAAAGACGCATGTGCATACACTTATCAGGAGTTTCCACAACATTTTGTTTGGATCAAGGGGAGCAAGATTTGGAAACGAAGAGAATTTGGGTTTGCTATTGGCCGAATGTACTTTGCTAGCCCTAACTGTGGGAAGAGGTTTTATTTGCGCTTGCCACTATCTGTTGTCAAAGGACCAAATTCCTTTGAATGCTTATGCACGGTCAGAGACGTTGTACACGGTACGTTTAAATTAGCATGTGTTGCTAAAGGGCTTTTGGAGGACGATGACGAGTGGATACAATGTCTAAATGAAGCAGCAGTTATGAAAACTGGGTATCAATTGAGGAGATTATTCTCTATAATTCTGACACAGTGATCTCCATTACACCCGTATGAGTTGTGGAAGAGATTTTCAATTCACATATGTGATGATCTGGCACACGAAATTCGTACATTGTTTGCCATTTCTAATTCGTTAAAGGGCCACATTGAGGACTATGGTTTATATCTTTTAGATCAATTGCTTCAAGAATCTGGCAAAACCTTGCTTAACTTCCCTCCCATTCCGCAACCAAGTGCAAATTGGAGTGCAACAGTTGGTAATAGATTGGTTTTGGAACATCGACAGCTCGAAATTGAGGCTCAGGAAGCACATGCACAAAATAATGTTCATTACCTTAATAGTGGATAGAGTACCGCTTATAATGCAATCACTTCATCGGTGTTTACAAATGAAGGGACCATGTTCTTTTTGAATGGGGGTGTTGGAACAAGGAAAACGTTTTTATACAACACAATTGCCTCAACATGTCAGAGTCTTGGCCACATTGTTGTCACCGTGGTGTCATCTGGAATTGCATCATTGTTATTGAGAGGAGGTCGTACTGCACATTCGACATTTTGCATCCCCTTGGATGTGATGGAAAATACAGTTTGTGGGATTACCAAGCAGTCCATACATGCAGAGCTTTTTCGAGAAACAAAACTCATTATTTGGGATGAAGTTTCTATGCAACATAGGTATTGTGTTTAAGTTGTTGATCGGACACATAGAGATGTTTGCAACAATGATAAGCCAGTTGGGGGCATCACTATTGTTCTTGGTGGTGACTTTCGACAAATCTTACCAGTTGTCGCCAAAGGAAGTCGCGAGCAAATTGTTAATGCATCATTGAGATGATCTACTTTATGGAAGGATATTGTCATCTTAACACTGGATGAGAACATGAGTTTAGATCGGGCTGACCCTAGGAATGCTAATTTCGCTAAATTCTTGACTGAGGTAATTTTTTTTGAAACATCTTCTTTCTACTTTGGTGCTTTCAATTTGATGCAAATATCACTGTTATGTGCTTCATTGATTCTTTATATTTTCCTTCCTAGATTGGAACCTCCCCAGAAGAAACCGTGAATCTTCCATCAACAATACGCAAGTGTCGGGATCTTAATGAATTATTGTCTACAGTTTATCCTCAATTGGATGTCATAGATGCATAAACTCCCGCATTTTCGACTGAGCATACAATTCTTTCTGGCAGAAATGATGATGTCAATGCAATCAATGCCGCTACATTGGATTTTTTCCTGGAGAGGCATTTACCAATTTAGCAGCATATAAAATGTCCGAAGATGATGGACTTGATCGCACTCTCTTAAATCGATATCCTAATGAGTACTTGAACTCATTAGATCCCACTGGGCTACCGCCTTCTCTTTTTCCCTTTTTTTGCCGCCTCATTTTCTTGTGCTAGGTTTTGATCTGTTGGCTGTGGTGGCTATTCATCTGGTATGAGCTATTTCTATGTCAATTTTTCATTCTAGGTAAGTTCCGTTCCAAATGGAAAGAGAAAAAGTCGAGGTTGAAAGAACATCCTGGGAGAGATATGAAGATCATGCATACAAGGAAAAGAAAGGTACAAGGCACCAAAGAGAGCCTTCTTATTTTACTATGTTTGTGGGAAACCTACCTGAGGAGATGGATGTAGAGTGGCTGCATCAGATTTTCTTAGGAGCAGGAGAGGTACAATATGTTTACATTCCCAAAAAGAGATCTATCTTTCAAAATCAAAAATTCGGTTTTGTTAGATATGAGACGAAAGGAGAAGGCTTCAAGGCTATAAACATGTGGAACTCAGCAACCGTCAAAGATCTTATGAAAAAGCCACAATGTTGATCGTAATAGAACAATGTCAAAAGATTGAAGGTGTGATTGAGTTAATAGTTGAAGGAAAAAAATTTAATGTTAGAATTCAAGAAGATAGTTCCTTCAGGGTGGTGAAATCAAATCCTCCAAAACTTTGTGCTATAGAAGATGCTGTTGACAATGAAGTTGTTGTCGTGGAGCAACATAATGATGACATGGAGAGTAAAAAGGTTGAGGTGGATGCCAACAAGAATTATATGATGGACCTAAATGGGATAAGGTCTATACATGCATTAGAGGATCAACTTTCCCATGCCCCAATGGTAGTTGAGTTGCAGTTTAGAGATACAAACGAGGTTATAGCTAGATCTTGTGGGTTAATGGAGGCCAATGAGGGCAATAATGAATTTATTTCAAACTCTCTTCACGGTTTAGACTCGTTGGTGGGTTTAGATTTGCTAGTGGTGGAATCAATTGTTCAATCCTTTCAAGGCCGGATAGTTACATAAGTTGAGTGTAACTCTCACAATTTGGTTAAGGATTTAGATGGGGTGGAAGAGTCTCCTGCTAGCGACTGTGATGATGTGGATGAGTCTAAGGAGGAGGTGGCAAATTCTATGGTGGATATGGCAGATCCTATAGAGGTGTTGGAGATGATGATGACTGCATCGATCTTATCTCTGTCGATCCTCTTATTAAGTATGTGGAGCTCAAACGTCACAAGAAGAAAAAATGCACCAAACAAGGAGCTCGCAGAAAATCTATCCCCTTGGGGAGATTTAATCCTTTGAAGTTGGGTCCAAAGAATTTTAGAAAAAGTAGTCAGTCTCTTCCCATGCATTTGACTCAAGAGGAAGTTGGTAGCTTTGAGAAAAGGGTGGAGGAACAAATCTTAGCTTCTAAAGTCACAGAGAAAATCCTAGATGTTCACCTTCTTTCGGGGGATGGGACAATCTTAAAGGAAATGATTGAAGCTGACCTCAAAAAATCTCTCTTTGGCTTAGTTTTGGGAGGTTTTTTGGCTGTTTTTTGTTTGCTTTGTTTGTTTCTTTCATTCAACCCCGGTTGGATGTCTTCTCCCCTTTCTCGATGTACCCTTATCGAGTTTCATTTATAACATTTCTTTTATCGATCAAAAAAAAATATTAACTGTTGGAAACTTTGGCAAATTGGCATTCATACCCAGAATATCCTTGACCCTTTCATCTTCATATTTCCCTTTCCGAATGACAAGACGTCAATTTCTAATTAGATTGGTGTATGCTCTCACCATTAACAAATCGCAAGGACAATCAGTAAAATTCGTTGGGGTTGATTTGCGCACACCCGTATTTGGTCATGGACATTTATATGTCTCACTATCAAGATGTACATCCTTTGATCGTGTCAGTGTTCTTCTCCCTGAGAATGAGCTCGAATCAACGACAAACATTGTTTATCCCGAAGTTTTGATGTAGTGATGTGTAGTCAAAACGACCACTAGACAATAGATAAAGGTACGACTAATTTGTCAATCCCAATTTAATTTGTTCAACCAATTCTTTATATGTTACCCAACAATCTTAGTTTATTTTTGTAGGATTGGGATGAAAAAGTTATGGAGCTCAAAAAGAAGAATACATTTAAAAAGATAGTGAAGAACAAGTTTGAAGGGGGAAACAAATAGTGGTGGTATTGAACAGGTCATTTGAAGAGTTTTTGAGAGGCATACTTAGACGTATTTTGGGAGGCATATTGAAGACTTTGAACCTGTAAAGCTGTGGACGGTCGATTTCCACCAGTGGTTTGATTTGAAAAATAGAGTCGCCACCCGGGTTTTTAGAAAATGGTTTAGGACCCGAGAAACCGTTTTGAAAAATGATTGAGAAAATGACTTATAAAATAATTTGGTAACCAGAGATTCGTTTTGGATTCGGGAGCCAGGTTACGAACGGGGAAGGGTTTTAATGCACCCCATTCGCCCGATTAAAAATCGGTCTTTACTAAACATTTGCGGGATTTTTTAGAAAACATTTTAAGGCCGAACTTTAACAGATAAACATTTTACTTTAAATGAAGCAAACAATAATAATGAGAAACAAACAACTAGTATTCAAATTATAATAAATATACGAAAAATCAAGGGTTTAAATTGTTCATGTAAAGTACTGATCGAAATTTTGATTTTTACCAGAAAAGTATGCCGTGCGGCACACTAAGTGTACCGTGCGGTACAGAAAGTGTGCCGTGCGGCACTATTCATCAATCCAACGGTCAAATTTTCAAAAGAATGCCGTGTAGCACTCCAAATGCACCGTGCGGTACAGGAGGAGTGCCGTGCGGCATTGTTTATCGCACAAACAGTTCAAAACTTTGGTTTTTCAAAATGATTGAATGGGAACTTATACAAGGCATGAAACTTGACAAAAGTCAGATTATTTGAGATACGAAAACAATGAATTTAAGCAAGAGATGTTCCTCCTCACTAAATTACCCCGTACGAGGCGATGTTTTCATTGTACGACGCAACCGGAAGGTATGAAATTGAACTGATATTGATATAACATGGGCATACCAAGCATGGAGATGATATTGGAGATCATTCCACACTTGGTATCCCTCCCCTCAGGGTACCAAAGTTGTGGATTTTGGCAAAACGGGATCGTACTTCGGTTTGCAATTCTCGGATTAAACTCTTTTAGAATTCCTTGAACGCGGCTTGGAACTCCTCTGAACTTCAACTCCTCCTTGGGGCAACAACAAAGATGATTAGTTTGATAAGATGAAGTGAATTTGGTGAAATGGGCTCACGGATTGAAACCAAAAAAAAAAACAGGGGATTGGGTTCTTGGTTGGATTTTTCTGTGGAAGGGATTGAGGGATTAACTTCTGGAGACTATAGGTAGCTATGGAGGTGGTTTTCAATAGAAATAGTGTTTTTGACAGAGCTCAAGGGTGAGGTTTCATGGTTCTTCTTCACAATTTCTTTCGATTTCTATTCCGTTGAATTCGATCAGTATTTATAACCGAGAGGAGAACTTGGCCACCAAGTTTACTTGGTCTTCACACAAGGAGATGATGACTCTAGGGTAGCCTTGAGGCCTTGCACGAAATCATGATGAGCTGGGGAACGAATTCGTCAACATTTGAGCTGCTGGGAACTCTGCAAAAGCTGTGTGACAAGTGACAGTACTGTACGGCACACAAACTGTGCTGTGCGGCACACTTCCACCGCCAAAATTCAAAAAGCTGTCGTACGTGACTTGGGCTCTGCCGTGCATGAGAGATGAGTACCGTGCGGTACTGTTGACTGAGTTGACTTGGAGAATTTCAATCCGAGAATCCTTCCGGGCATTTCCTTTCATCATTGGGGATAAAATGTGTACAAGAGTCTCATTTTGGGGTGTCTACAGTTGCCCCTCTTTGACGAGGCTTACAATCATTGTGTGATGAAAGTCACGTCAAAGATAGAAGACACCCCTCGATGTGGACATCTTCATATGGAAAACAAACAGAATGCGATGCATGTGGTTGTGCTCGTAAGAGCTGCCTATGTACCCCATTGTAGGGATCAGACCGGCGTAGTTCTTTAGGGCTAAATGCATGTGAATACAAGAGTTGATAGAAAGCATACCTTGATTGGTTTTGCGGGATTTGTCATATCATTCTTCAACGAGGGAAAAACGAATGATGTGTTGTGTATAAGCTTGTGACTTGACGTTGTCGGAGAATTAGTGCTGAATACCATTGTTAAGGCCTTAGAGGACTTTGGCGTTTTGAGAAAACCTTCGTTAATGCCGGAGAGGACTTAGAAAAACATTGGTGCTGAGAAGCTGTTAATGCCATTGAGGACTTATAGAACCAGAAAACTATTGTAAATGCCGTAGAGGACTTACAGAACCAGAAACCGTTGTAAATGCCGTTGAGGACTTATAGAACCAGAACAACCGTCGTTAATGCCATAGAGGACTTACAAAACCAAAGACTGTTGACAATGCCGTAGAGGACTTACAAAAACATTGGTGCTGAGAAGCTGTTGTTAATGCCATTGAGGACTTATAGAACCAAAAAACTGTTGTAAATGCCGTTGAGGACTTATAGAACCAGAAACCGTTGTAAATGCCGTTGAGGACTTACAAAAACAGAGACTGTTGACAATGCCGTAGAGGACTTACAAAACCATTGGTGAAAATCATATTGTGCCGATAGAACTTGACGTTAATGCCGTAGAGGACTTACGAAACCATATTGTGCGTGTAATATCCAACCTGTACCGTGCGGCTAAGAGCGAGCATCGCGCGGCAAAACCTGAAAGGGGTGTACCGTGCGGTACTGAATGTGCACCGTGCGGTACAGGGGTTGAACCGTACGGCACAAGCGGTTTTTATAACCGCCCGAAACCTTTTTGTTTTCTCCCACTTTTAACATATTCAAACTCTTCAATTGGTTCACTCTGAGAGAGTAAAACTTCCGAAAACCATCATTTCCCTCATTCTCCTTCTCTTCTCTTCCTTTCAAATCCTCTTTAATCCTTTCGGTTCGAAATCTTCCAAAAACCCACATTCTCACTTCCGAAACACACCGGTTATGGCTGATTCTGGCGAGGGACATGGCGGTTCTACTGCGTCTGCCACTGATTCGACATCATCGGCGTACGGGGAGGATAGCACAGCGTCCGACGAGTCCAGAAGTGGCTCGTCTGTGAGTCTCTCGGCTGATGTCGGCCCGATTACTGCAAACCCGGTTCATGAAACATCTCGTTCGACGCCGATTGAGGTTGAAGCAACATCCTTTGCACCGGGAATGGTACCGACGGGACTTGGCGAGGCCCATACGGGTGAGACCTCTATTCCGGCGGAGGTTCGGGACACCCCAGGTATTGGTGATGCCACGGTGACAGGCGGTGGTGATGTTGGCGGAGGCCTGGGTACCGCACGACACACTGAGAGTGCCGTGCCTGATGTTGGGAGTGCCGCGGCTATGGATTCAAGTACCGTGGGTACTGTTGGTGATGACCAGAGTATCGTACGACATATAGAGAGTGTCGTGTCTATTGATCAAAGTACCGCGGCGACTTCTTCTGCTGTTCATGAGGGTCCAGATGCTATGGACATTGATCCTTCAGGTACAGATGCTTCACCTTCTGATATCGTTATGAATCTCTGTGGGATTGATGTTGTTGTAGAGAGAGTTGGTGCTCAGGAGAGTAGGTCTCAGACTGAGGGCATTCCGAGTGATATTCTGGAGGCTACTCTTGTGACCGAGGTTGCTGTAGGTGGTGAGGATGTTGCGACTGTTATACCGGTGACTCAGGGAGGTACCGGTGATAGGGATGTTCTGGTGGAGGATGTCGCCGGAGGGAGTAGTACTGAGAGTGATGAGATACCATTGGTGAGGGGGATTGCTTCAGGTCCGGCTATTGCCATTGGTACTGCCAGAGTGCCAGAGGAGAGTGCTGATAGAGAGACAGAGGTTTCAGAGCCTCCGTTGTTTACACCTGCAGTTGGTTCTTCCCGTAAGCCAGGCTTGACTTTGGCAGACACTTTGGAGGGGGCGAGAGATGAGGATATTACAGCGACTTTGCAGGAGTCTCCTCAGTTTGAGAATATTCTGATTCAGGAGGGTATGCCATCTCATGCTAGAGATGTTGAGCAGGAGGAGAGACAGAGAGAGGCTGAGGTGGCTGCAGGGGAGGAGCGTTTGACCATAATCCTGGAGGTTGAGTTGGCCTTGGAGCACCTAGTTCCCTTTACGCCTACCACTTACGTGCCACGGGTCCACTTCTTCGTCCCTCAGGGATGTGACACATATACCCCTTTGCTGCCGGTGTACTTGGATACGAATGTGATTCGTGACCGCTCGACCCACATTGCTTACAAAAATCCCTTGGTATGTATTTCATTTATTCTTTATTGTCTGTACCTGTTTGCTGTACACTCCTTTTGACAATGACTGATTGAGATTGCATTATGCCTTTGTTTACAGACTCAGAGATCCATGGGCGGTTATGGTGGTTCTGCGAGTTCTCTGGCATATTACCGTGCTTTGCCATCGAGATTGAGGGCCTTGGTTGATGCTTCTGGGTTCACCATCTTTATTTGGCTCTTGACAGTGACCAGGATAGATCGCAAGCTGATACGAGCTCTGGTGGAGAGGTGGTGGGATACCACCAATACTTTCCACTTCAGATTCGTGGAGATGACCATCACTCCCCTTGACTTTGCTGCTATCACTGGCCTGAGAGTTGGAGGCGAGCCTATTCCGTTTGATTCAGAGCTATACCTGGACACTGCGGCCATAGAGCACTACTTGGGGAGGAGGCCTGGAGGCTTTGAGCCTGGGGTGAGATATACTGTCTTGGTGGATTTCTGGGACCACGAGCCTGGGTCAGAGGAGGAGGCTAGGCAGATGGTGAGGGCTTACTTGTTATACCTCTTCGGTGCCTCCCTGTTTCTGAACAGGCAGGGCATGGTGCACTTGGATTGGTTACCAGCGCTGGAGAGCTTGGAGACTGCTGGGAGATTCGACTAGGGTGGTGCTGGCTTGTGCACCGTGTACTGCTTCTTGGGTTGCGTCTGCCGTGGAGTAGGCACGAGCCTTGGTGGTTACTGGAGAGTACTGGAGGTAAACTTTACTAGCGTTCCTCTTTTGTGCAAATCATGATAATGCCTTAGCCATATTCCTTGACTTGATTGCTTTCTGAACATGTAGGTGTGGGCTTATGAAGTGTTGGGAGTATTTGCTCCAGCCAATTCTCATAGGAATGAGAATGTGCTTCCCCGTGCTGAGAAGTAGGGATTGGAGTTCACTGGGGCAGGTGATCATAAGGGAGATTTGAGGAGCTTCAGACTTTTCCTTGATTCTACGACAGGAGATGGAGTAAGCCTCTTTTGTAATCACCTTTTCATGTTTTCTTGCCCTTTCATCTCTTGAAAAAAATGATGAACTTTCTCTCTTGCAGGTGAGGTGGAATGTCTAGGACAAGTCACGCAAGGATTACCTGATCAGGAGCAGGGAGTGGACGCGGAGTCGAGTGCTATTGGAGTGTCCATACGGATGGCGATGGTACTTGGGTGACAG
Source organism: Vaccinium darrowii (assembly GCA_020921065.1). Classification (NCBI taxonomy): domain Eukaryota; kingdom Viridiplantae; phylum Streptophyta; class Magnoliopsida; order Ericales; family Ericaceae; genus Vaccinium; species Vaccinium darrowii. Next base: position 21,860,975 of record CM037157.1, read on the forward strand.
AGTGTCACGTCAATCTCTCGGGATTGGCCATTTCAGAGTGCCTTCGCCCCTTCCTTCGCTTGTTCAAAGGACTGAGGAGTATACTCGAGCAGAGATAGAGAGATATACAGTGCCGACAGAGGTGATCTTTAGCCCCTCAACAGACTATGATGGTTACTTGCGTACACACTTAGCATATGACCTGGATATGGAGAATCGTTTGAGAGCTGCCCCTGCTTTACCTGAGTTGAGGAGAGAGATTGAGGTAGTGACTGCTGATGGAGCGCTTGGAGTGGTGACGGTGCCTCTTATTACTCCCACCGTTACCTTTGCCACGACAGAGGTGACTTTTGTTTGTTGTATTTGCCTTGATTGTTTTCTTGTAGCAATATCCCATACATTGCTGATGTACCTTTATGTTTCAGATTCCTGCTGAGTGGGCGACGGCTTCGTACCAGTTGGTGCAAGACTTGCAGGCCATGGTCCGTCAGTTTGTGATGGGCATGGCTCCCGAGGTGCATCCGCGAGTTGAGCCAGGAGTTGTACTTGGTCGTAGGCAGAGTACCACCAGAGAGAGGACACCGGCGCGTGGTACCAGGGAGGCTGGCAGAGGCACAGGTCGAGGTGCTGGAGAGGCTAGCAGAGGTAGAGAGGCCTGCCGTGGTACCCGCAGGAGGAGAGAGAGTACCAGTAGCGAGAGAGGAGCTAGCCGAGGGGCTACCCCTAGTGCTGGAGCTGCTGAGGTATACATTGGACTTGCCTTTCCTTTCTGTTGATCATGTATGCTTTTCATCATACTTGACAGACTTTGATTGCTGGTATAGGGAGCGTCGGGTTCTCGGAGTGTTAGGCGTTCTATGCCTCGAGTTACTTCAGTGACTCCACCCTCAGGCCGAGTCCTTCGTTCTTCTGCTGAGAGACGGAGGGAGAGTACACCACAAAGAGAGGAGCCGGCAGAGAGCAGTAGTACCGATAGCCATCCTTCTACACTAGAGGAGTACAGACACCGAGGATATGCTCCACCAAAGCGTCCTCGTACCTGAGATAGTTAGTAGTAGCATTTTATTAGGTGGGGCCTGCGCGCCTCATTTTTTATTTGGGTGCCTGTTTGCCCTTCTGTATAGATGGCTTGCGAGCCATGGTAGTAGATTTAGCATTGGGCCTGTTTGCCCCTAGTCATGATTATGCTCATGATGTGGATATTTCCGGTTTTTGGTTTTATAAAAACTTGCGCTTTTGATTTGCTTTTTATTCACATTAGCAATGAATTTGAAAAATCAAAGTTTGCACATGAGTATTAAGTTAAAACAGTTGAATTGAGACTAACAAACTTGTATATGGAGAGCTTGACTCGGATTCGTGGTTGTGACCCACAGGACTCAATGAAACAATGGAACTAACTTTTGAATTCACATGTGTAATGCATGGATTAATGACAAGAGAACAATGCTTGTTGTGCGCATGTGACGACATTGTTGTTTGACAAACGGATAGAATGATTTTTGTACATGACATGACGCACGCGAATTGATTGAACTCGTGAGATAACCACATTATGAAGTATAGCTTGCCGATGTTTCCATTCTTGATGTACAAGTCTTCGAGGTACTTGATCATAGAAATTTGGTTGGGGTCGTCAACCGATCCTTCCACTAGGTCGTATGCGCGCGTCACGGCTTGTATGCACAGGCTATGTGCCAAAGAGAAGCATGGAATGAGCTCTGGATGCTTAAAACTCAATTTTGCTGAAATTAGCCAACTGTGCCGTGCGGCATCAAAACTGTGCCGTGCAGCACTGGCCTAGTAATGCCAAAATTTTTGCAACTTGCAGCCGATTTCTGGTCCTTCCTTTTGGCCTTTTACTACTTCAATGCACGTCTTAGGGTCTTGAAGGGCCACTGTGAGGCACCCTTTGAGAAGCTTTGCAAATTTAGTACGATTTCTTGCAGTTTTCGAGTCGGCACGTTTTTCGAGACGGCCGTTCTTCGGGATTTTAAACTTTAGATCGTTCTTCATGCATGGTAGCTATAAAAGTCCTTCATTCCACTCCTCATTTGTATTCCAACCCCATAAACTTCTTCTTTGTCCAATCTTTCTTGTAATGGCAGTGAGTTTCTCAGCTCTGATGCGCCCTTGGCTTAATGATCTTGATGGCTTGGATTGGCTCCACTTTCGAGGTCACAGGCTGACTTCCCTTCGCTACATTCGAGACGTGTCCATACGTCCGGAGTTGTTGCGGGCTACAACACAATTCTGGGATCCTGAGGTGCATGTTTTTCGCTTTGGTCTTCACGAGTTATGCCCCACTGTGGAAGAATTTCATGCATACATTGGAGGTTTTGATTTGGTGGAGCCTATCATCCCTCTCCAAGGAGTTGGTTTTGCCCCGGTGTTGTCTTCCAAACTCGAGATAAGCAATAATGCTGCCAAGTCCATGATTCGTGGAGGTTTTCTGAACGTTCCACGCCTTATCGAGGGATTCCGTTCCAACAACTTTGCTCTGTGCTTGTGTTTATTGGCTGCCTTCTTGTTTGTGCAATCTGATGGTCATGCAAGTTCTTCCTTGGTTGGGGTGGTCATGCAAATTGAGGAACGCAAAGATGTAGCTCCTATGGTTCTGGCCGAGACTTTGATGGGGTTAGATGGAGTTCATGCTAGTCAGACCGACGTTTTTTAGGGTAGTCCCCTGCTCCTACAGGTTGGCTTCTCAATCAGCTCTCCTTTTTCTGGTTTTTCACTCGTTCTCATTTTACCTCGACTCTCAGTTTAAGGCCTTCTAAGATTTCTTGCTTGTTTTCTCTCTTTCACACAGCTGTGGTTATGTGACAAGGCTAATCTGCTTGAGCCTGTGCCAAGAAACCGGGTTCATGAAACACAAGGGTTTGTTGCCAGGGACTTCAGGGAGGTTTTTGATGATGTGGGAGGTTGGGTTCAGGTTCTTTCCCAGCTCACAGAAGAGGTGATCTCTTGGCGCTTGTCTTGGCTTGATCTTCCTGACATGGCTGTTAGCAACATGGGGCACCAGTGAATGGTCTTGGCAGGCCTGACCCGATGGACTTTCTATATCCCAAACCGCATCCTCCGTCAACTTGGTGCTCGTCAAGTGCTGCCATCTGCAGATCCTGAGAACTTTGTCGTACCAAATTTCAATATCGCCACATTGAGAGCTTATCAGAATAATTGGAGGGAGCGTGTGACCATCCCAAAAGATCCATATCCCAGTGTTCTCCTTCCAGCACGTTACAAGAGATGGTTGACAAGAGATATCGAAGCAAGAGCAAATGGAATCTAGGACAGACTTTAGACTCGATCTTACTATGCTTGAAATAAGTTGTGTACCCTGTGCTCTAGATGTTGTTGTTGTTTGTTTATTTTGAAAGTTTCATGCTCAGCCATGTAATCGAAAAAGTTCGTTCAAATAAGACTTGAGTTTTGATAATTTTCCACTGTTGATCCTTACCGGTTCTGTCTGTGAAATATGAAATGCGCATAACTTGGAATCAACTCAAAAGATTGTGACCGAACCTCAAGGTGAGGCTGCCTACATATCCCTTACAAAAAGGAATCAGGTCATGACGTAGTTCAGGACTACAAATGTTTGGTTAGGGCTCACTCGGGTATTTACACTCTCCTTTTGTGCTCTGAATTTTGCCTAGTACCGCCCTTTCGGGTTTTCGGCCTAGCGAGCTCTGATTTATTTAGCCTTAGCTTTTGCCTAGGCTGCCCTTTCGGGTTTTCAACCTAGCAGGCTTTTGCTCTAATTTTTGCCTGGAACTGTCCGCCCTTGCGGTTTTCAGTCCAGCGAGCTTCTCTCAGGGATAATATCTCTTGAGCTGATCCAAGTTGACTAGAGTAGAGAATTCATTGCCGTCGATATCGATGAGTTGCGCTGCACCTCCAGATAAGATCTTCTTGATAATATAAGGCCTGGCCCACTTTGGTCGAAACTTCCCACGCGGATCGAAAACTGGGGCTCGAATTTCTTTCAGAACCATGTCACCTTCTTGTAAGTCCCTGGACTTTACCTTCTTGTTAAAAGCTCGAGCTATTCGGTGCTGATACCCTTGAACATGATATAAGGCCCTGAGCCGCCTTTCATCAAATAGCATGAGTTCTTCAAATCTTGCGTTTTGCCATTCTGCTTCATCAATTCCTGATTCTGCCATGATCCTCAAAGACGGGATTTCGAGTTCGATGGGAAGAACAGCTTCCATGCCGTAAACCAGAGAGTAGGGTGTCGCACCTGTTGGAGTTCGGATGGATGTTCGATATCCCCATAGTGCCAATGGCAGTTGTTCGTGCCAATTCCGTGTGGACTCAGTGGTTTTCTCCAGTATAGACTTGACGGTTTTGTTAGCCGCTTCTACAGCCCCGTTGGTTTGCGGCCGGTAGACAGTAGATTTATGGACCTGAATCCCGAATTCTTCAAGAGTTTCTGCTGCTCTTCCTTTGATGTGAACCCCGTTGTCTGATACAAAAGCCTGGGGAACTCCATATCTGTAGATAATGTTCTGCTTGATGAAGTGAGCAACCTGGACTGCCGTGAGAGTTGCGTAGGAAGCAGCTTCAACCCACTTGGTGAAATAATCAATTGTGACCAGGATGAACTTGTGTCCATTTGACGCAGCTGGTGTGATTTTACCGATAACATCTATGCCCCAAGCAGAAAAGGGCCAAGGCGAAGTCATGGAATGCAACTCTGATGGCGGGACATGCATGAGATTGGCGTGGATTTGACATTTGTGACATCGTCTCACATATTCAATACATTGAGTCTCCATGGTTGACCAGTAATACCCTTGCCTTAAGATTTTCTTGGCAAGCATCATGCCATTCATATGAGGGCCGCAAACTCCTTCATGTATTTCTTCCAAGATCCGACTAGCTTCTTCCCCGTGCACACACAGTTTGTGTGTTCCACAATGAGATCTCCGATATAGCTTTCCTCCGCAAATGATGTATTGAGACGCCAATCTCCGGAGAGCAACTTGGTCCTTCTTATCGGTACTAGCTGGATACTCGCCTTTTTCAATGAAATTCCAAATGTCGTGATACCAGGGCAGACCATCGTCCGGCTCGTCAATGGTCATGGCGTACTTATAGACAGATTTGTCTCTTTGTTCGATCACAATTGGCCTGAGTCTGACTCCATTTGGTATTTCAACCATGGATGCTAGTGTTGCAAGGGCATCGGCAAACCGATTCTTTAATCTTGGTACATGCGTGAAAGTGACCATCTGAAATCATGGGATCAACTCATCCAAGTCTTGATGATAAGGTTTCAACTTGTCTTCCTTGACCTTCCAATCTCCATTTGCTTGTGACACCACTAAGTTTGAGTCTCCGACTACTTCCAGTCTTTTGACTCCAATTTCCAAGGCAGCTTCCATTCCTACGATGCAGGCTTCATATTCTGATTGGTTATTGGTGACTTCGAAGTTTAGCTTAAAAGCAAGAGGGATATGCGATCCTTCTGGGGAAGGAACTCGGCAATGGCTCTTCCTTTTACCGACTTCCTGGTAACATACTTGATATCGAATTTTGCTAGCAAAAGCAACCATCGTGCTAACTTACCTGTAAGCGCGGGTTTCTCGAATAAATATTTGAGAGGGTCCATTCGAGAAATTAGCGTTACAGAATAGGCCAACATATAGTGTCTTAACTTCTTGGAAGCCCAGACCAAAGCCCAACAAGTCTTCTCCAGCGAAGTGTATCGTTCTTCGCATCCGACCATCTTTTTGCTTATGTAGTAAATGGCTTTCTCAGATCTTCCTTCTCCTTTTTGTGCTAGCATGCATCCCATTGCTGATGAAGTGACTAATAAGTATAGAATCAGAGGTTGTTCTGGTACAGGTGGCGTCAGAACCGGAGGATTCTGCAAGTATTTCTTGATTGTTTCAAAGGCTTTCTGACACCTGTCATCCCATTTGAATGGCACGCCTTTCTTGAGAAGATGAAACATCGGCTCGCAAGTTGAGGTTAACTTGACGATGAATCTGCTGATGAACTGAATTTTGCCGAGGAAACTCCGCACTTCCTTCTCTGTTTGCGGTGGTTTCATTTCGAGAATGGCCTTGATTTTGGATGGATCCACTTCAATTCCTCGAGTTGTGATCATAAAACCCAACATCTTTCCTGCCGTAACTCCGAATGTGCATTTTTCGGGATTGAGACGCAATCTGTACTTGCAAATCCTTTCGAAGAACTTTCTGAGAGCATGTAAGTGTCCTTCTCTTTCTTTAGACTTGACAATCATGTCATCCACGTAAATTTCGACTTCTTTGTGGATCATATCATGCAGTAAAGTTGTAGCGGCCCTCTAATAAGTAGATCCGGCATTCTTTAATCCAAATGGCATGACCCTATAGCAATAAGTTTCCCACTCTATGGTACCCCACCAATACAAACAAATATTTGTCCTTGATTCCAATTTATCTGTTTTCCCTTTCAGCACATGTGCTGGACTACCCCAATTCTGAACATGCAATAGACTAGTTTCGCTCCCAGTCCATAGTTCTGTGGGTGCAGTTGGTACTAGCTTAAATGGTACCAAGTTAAGAATGTAAGCTATTGTTTATAATGCATGTCCCCAAAACGAATTTAGTAAATTTGAATAAGTCATCACTGATCTCACCATATCCATAAGAGTCATTTCCTTCTTTCTGCTACACCATTATGTTGTGGCATACCTAGCGCAGACAACTAGGATGTAATCCCTTCTGCTGCCACTAGTTCCTAAATATTTCCAAGAGGAATTCGCCACCACGATGAGATCGCAGTGTCTTGATACATTTATCCAAACGCTTTCCTGTTTCCGATCTATGCTCCTTGAATTTATCAAAGCATTCGGACTTACGGTGTATCAAATAAATGTAACCATGTCTTTGAGTAATCATCAATAAGGCCTCGTTTGATTCGGAGACTAAAATAGACAGGATTAGGAATCCTGGCATAAATTGTACTGGACTATTAATCCCGGTATTAATTTAGTCCTGCATCTCACATAATCCCTTGTTTGATTCGCACGGGATTAACATTGGGACAGTTTTTTTATTTTTTATTTTTCCAGGATACTCTGATCTCTCTCAAAACAACTTTCATTGTAGCAAATTCAAAACAACATTCACAATGAATAAGGCTTGGACGAAAACACAAATCGGAAATCGAGAACAACCATCAGAACGACTGAATGCTCTGGATGTCGATGTTACCAATTTTCTCAGACAAGTGACCAAAGGATTATTGATACTCACAGTGATTATTGATACTCACAAATAGGAAATCGAGAACGACCATCAGAACGATCGAGAATGACCATCAGACCAATAAATCGACAGAGAGGAGAGAATAACTCAGATTCGAAAACACTAATTGTGATTTCTTCAAAAACACAAAAAAACACAGATTCGAGTTGTGATTTGTTCTTCAAAAACATAGATTCGTAATATGAAGTTTCTTCAACAATCGGGAGAGAGAGAGAGAGAAATCGAGAGACAGAGAACGAGAGAGAAAGAGAGAATCAAGTACCTTGTTCGATCTGGAGTGAAATGGAGACGATGACGACGATGATTGAGCGGCGGAAGAAGAGTGAGACCGAGCGGCGGAAGAAGACTGAAGAAGACGACTGTGTTTGATTTGGGGCGTGAAAACATTTCAATGGCAAATTTGTAAATCCTGGGCTGACAAACTCCCGTGTGTTTTGTCCGGGATTGGTAGTCCCACCCCCCCCCCCCCCCCCCCCCCCCCCCCCATGGGATTACATAGTACCATACATATAGGGATAGTTTTAATCCCGAGATTGTTAATCCCAGACACCTTTGTGGGAACCAAACAAGGGACTAGGCGGGATTAGACACATTTAATCCTATCCCAGGCTCCCAATACCTGAATCAAACGAGGCCTAAAAGTATTGAAATACTCAAAACCACCTCTATCCCGGATGTTCATAGGTACACACAAATCAAAGTGAACCAATTTCAACGTTTCATTGGCTCTCCCTTTTCCTGGGAAAAAAAAATCTTGGTCATTTTACCTTCCAAACAAGATTCACAGACCGAAGTGCCTCCACTTCTAATGAACCCAAAGATCCATTTCTAACCAGTCTAGAAATTCTATTTAGATTAATATGACCTAGGCGTAAGTGCCAAAGATACGTTTGGTTCAACTTATAATGCTCATTTCTCTTATATGGCAATCTATTAGTGTTATTCAATTCATTTAGTTGCATTGTAGGAACGATACCATTAATAACGTAGAGATTGTCATCTAATGAACCAGAACAGATAAAATGTTTATTTAACTTAATAACCACAAAGTTATTAAAATAAACCAAATATCCAATTACAACCAAATTAGAAAACGAAACTAAGTTTCTCCTAATTCAATGATCACAAAGACAATCTCTTGAAATTAAACGCCTACTGCAACTGCTGCTACTTGTGTAGCACTTCCCATATGTAGATAAATCTCTTCATCACTAAGTCTCCTAGTTTCCTGGATGCAATGAATTGCAAACATGATTAGTGGCACTCGTATCTACACACCAAGTACTAGTAGATAACACCGCTAAACATGATTCAACTACTAGTGAAAAAAAAATTCCTTGATTATTCAATTTATTGAGATAATTCGAATAACATTCTTCTAGTGTCATTTCTGCTTATAGTGAAAACACTTTTCGTTAGGCTTTTTCACTCTACCTCCAAGCTCATAAACTGTCTGAGGAACCGTGACTTGTTGTTGAACCTTTTCCTACTTCTTGTTGCCTTCCAGCTAAGAAGTAGAAATCTCTTCAACTACACTCACAGTTGTCTATTTATAAACCAAAAGACCCTTGACTAATTTAACTCTCTTTCAGCAGTTTCGTCAAATAATAATGCATTTTGTTCATATTGTAATTCAGGCAGAACTGCTGAAAAAGCTTGGTAAGCAACTAGAGCACAATATCAATCTGGGTTTCCCCATTGATTTCAGCTCCTGGGATTTCTAGTTCATTCAGAAGACCTATTATCTTCATAACATAATTCCCTTACTAGGGTTCCTTCACCAATGGTTATATTCCCCAAATCCCACATTGCAACTTGCCTAGCCGCACCCCAAACCTTTATTTTAGGTTATGCATCATGTCATAGGCAGTTTCCAAAAAACTGATGCTGATATTGCAATACATTTGACATAGAGATAAAATGTAACACCGCGCCATCTCATCAGTTGTAACACAATTCTTATATACCGGATTTCAAGTTCTGTTACAATTTCAGTGGATTTGATAGAGCACACCTCAGAGAACACAAATTTGGTCCCCTAAGCAGTCGACACAATACCCAGATCCTTTTCTAGTCAATATAATTAAGACCAGTAAATTTGTTTGACAACGTCATCAAGTGGATTGAAAGAGTCCATTTTTTTGAATTTGAGAATCACATAACAACAATTATGAAGGGCAAACCTTTTTGTATTTCTATTAAATTGGTTCCCTCAACCAGTCTATTAAAAGAAAAACATTAGCAACCCTATACACCGTGAAGAGTATGCCTCGATGGGTAGGTCCACTACTCTTCATCATTCGTGTAGATAGGCACAACCTTTTAATTTTACTATCAAGACACTAAACAGTGCCCAATAAAATTAAATATCTAATTTGCTTCGGTCCTATAAATAAAAACAGTGACTCAGATGGAGAGGATACTTGTTATTTATAGCTAAGTGTATACCATTACATAACCTCCAGATCCATTGTTCCGTAATGAACTACCCCAGATGGAGGAGTAGTCCACACAACAATTATCTTGAAACTATCCTCTAAGTAAGTAAGTACCGATGATGCCATAATTAATTTTGTCCGATGGGGAGGAAGGTACTAAAACCAACACACAAAACTTAATTATATCATCTACATACTAGTAATGGAGACTATGGGATTTATACAAAATAAACTCCCTCTCCCACTTAGTAATTTAAAAAATTTGTGAGGGTTATCAAAATTAACATGTTTGCAAAACCCGTGATCTAGGTCAAAAGCCAAATATTACCATGTTGTCCAAATATGGTAAACTATCACACATGCAAACAAGATGAATATACAAATATTCATAAAAAGGAAACATAAATAATATGTATCCCAACTATTATGGTCAAAGATGCAATCCTTGAGCAATAAGGAATCCTTCCAGTCTTGAAATCCTTAAGCAGGCAGGAATCCTTCGAGTCTTAAAAAACAGTAATAGTAACCACGCATAAAACAATTACAAAGCATGGGATCCAATCACACAATCAAAAACATGTGTGACCATAATAGTGGGATAATCGATTCTGCAAAACAGACGTTAGAACAAACTAGAACTCTGCGAAACAACGGTTAGCACAGTTCTATATCTATGTTCTACGGACAGCAAGGCTTGTTTAATCCATACGCATGATTACAGCCCGCTCTGATACCACTGTTGGGAAACGAATCCCAGAACCCAGTAATTAAGCGTACAGATTAAACAACAAAAATAAACACAAACCCTACAAGGCGGAATTAGGGTTTACCTCTCATCCGTAGACATGAACGCCGGTTGACTTGTTTATTTTAGAACTTGACAGGCCTAATTACTGTATGCAACAAACTTTGCTCGACAGTACCTCATGATCTTCTGCCATATTCCCTTATATCTCGATCATGTAGCCAAGTGTGGACTTCTACGTGATCTCTTTGTTCTCTCTCTCACAGCCTCTATTCTAATTTTCTGAATGACTGTTATGTGACCTAGAGAACATACCGATATATTTATAGGGCTAGAGCAAGGACCTGAGGAGAAATAAATCTGGGCTCCTTGTGTAAATAAGAAAACCTAATCCCACCCGGATTCTATTCTTATTTCACAAATTATAATTCACACCACTAAAGAATTATAATTGCACTCCCATCTTTATCTCGATTATATTTCGAGCTCCACGTTATTAAATACTTATTAATCTCCCCACGTTAAGATTACAAATACCCATTGATTAAATGTCGATTACTAACACTAACTACAACACAAAGCTAGGTCATAAGCACAAGCACCACCGCTTGACCTTGCGAAAACGACTGAGAAACCCAACTGCATGCGCCACCAAATTGAGCCTTCTATCTTCAAACGGGTACCGCTCACCAGATGCATACCTCCAAGAATGCCCATGAATATCCACTCGAACTCCTCTTGGAGCCAAAAAAAACCAAGCAAGAGACCATCTTCCGCCAATTGTCAACCCAATGCATCCATCCCTGATGCCAAAGAAGATGTGTTTAAACTCCACACGGAGTTAACCGACTCTACCGTAAAGCCCCATAACCCCACCACGGAACCTTGTATGTCCTCATGCATACTCCCAATAGTTGAACCCATATTCAAAAAAATCAATTTCTCTTCACACTTTAAATAAAATATTATATACAAAATATTTTTCCAACATAATATAGGAGTAAGTATTAAAGGGGGAATGACGGGACAGTGGGATATGGGGCAACACTTTCCACATAAATGACACTTTTTGGAAATCATGGGACAATGGGTAGAGAAAAAGTAATTCCAAATTCATGGCACGCCAACTCTAAGCAGACAAAAATACCCCTGGCTTTAAAATTCTTCACAAATGAACCACGCTCTTTTCTCCAATCCCAATTCAACACAGATCCTCTCTCTACACACTTTTTGGAAATCATGGGACAATGGGTAGAGAAAAAGTAATTCCAAATTCATGGCACGCCAACTCTAAGCAGACAAAAATACCCCTGGCTTTAAAATTCTTCACAAATGAACCACACTCTTTTCTCCAATCCCAATTCAACACAGATCCTCTCTCTCTCTCTCTCTCTCTCTCTCTCTCTCTCTCTCTCTCTCTCTCTCTCTCTATTGAGGGCACATAAGAAGCAAAATTTGTTATGATTGTTCATACTTTAGAAGATTTGGGCGTGTGGTCGAGTGGGTTCAATGAACACTGTCCTTGACAAGCTAGTAATTGATGGGTCTATTTTCTTCATATATCTCTATTCTTCAAATTGGTATCAGATTCTCAAAATTAGAACTTGTTTGTTGGGCGATTTGGTCAGATTTGGCTTTACGTAAGGGGATTTAGAGTCCTAATACTAAAAGCCCTGGAGCTTGATTCCCCTCTGAAAATCCCAGTCATCCTCATTCTCGTGCAATGTTATTCTCTGAGAGTGCTAAGTTAATTCACTCAAGGTGCAACATTGTTTCATTTAAAGACCAATAGTTATTTTTTAAAAAAAATAAAAAGTTGAATTTAGACAGTACACAAAATAATTCACTCAAGGTGCAATGTTGTTTCATTTAAGGAGCAATTGTTATTTTTTCCAAAATAAAAAGTTGGATTTATATATCACACTAGCAACTCTCTCGTTCGGGCGCAATGTTATTATCGAATGGTGCCAAAATAATTCACTCAAGGTGCAATGTTGTTTCATTTAAGGAGCAATTGTTATTTTTTCCAAAATAAAAACTTGGATTTATATACCACACTAGCAACTCTCTCATTCGGGTGCAATGTTATTATCAAAGGGTGCCAAAATAATTCACTCAAGGTGCAATGATGTTTCATTTAAGGAGCAAATGTTATTTTTTCCACAATAAAAACTTGGATTTATATATCACACTAGCAACTCTCTCTTTCGGGTGCAATGTTATTATTAAAGAGTGCCAAAATAATTCACTCAAGGTGCAATGTTGTTTCATTTAAGGAGTAATTGTTATTTTTTCCAAAATAAAAAGTTGGATTTATATATTACACTAGCAACTCTCTCATTTGAGTGCAATGTTATTATCAAAGGGTGCCAAAATAATTCACTCATGGTACAATGTTGTTTCATTTAAGGATTAAAGTTTTTTTTTTTTTTCCTACCCAATAGTTCTCATTCGGGTGCAAGACAATTCTGAAAGGGTGACAAAATAATTCACTCATGGTGCAACATTATTTCATTAACGGAGCAATGGGAATTTATCTCAAAATAAAAAGATGCATTTATACATCATTGACAACCCAATCGTCCCATCCGAGTGCAATGTTGTTCTCAAAGGGTGCCAAAGAATTTACTCACGGTGCAACATTGTTTCATTCAAGACTCTACATTTCACACATACTGATACAATTGCAAGTGTAGGTATATACAGATGAGATTATATTCTTGATTTCTTCTGCTGGTACAAAAAAGTAGGGTCTGTGCCTTGACTCCCATCTCGACAACATCGGAAAATTCCGTCGATGAAGAATCCACAGGTTACCACTTTAGATCTTCAGCATTCTGTGAAAAGATGTCATAGTTGTACACTTGCAAGACAGAAATTAAGAAGAAAGCAAAAGCTAAATTGCAGGACAGAAATTAAGAAGAAAGCAAAAGCTAAATTGCAAGACATCAAACTAATTACCACGTGGAGAGATCAAGAATAAGCTTTAAAAATTGGTACATAATAAACAGAGTTTCAAGGAAGAATCAAGGGGCAAACATTGAACAGAAGAACACAGTAAGAAACTAAAAGTTCCTTTAAAAAAGTAAAAAAGAACAAGAAGAACAAGAAGAAACACCACCACTACCACTGCAGCTGCTATCAATTAATCCCGAAACCCTATCACCCAATCGAAAATTCCCAGTACCGTAACCCCAAATTGAAAATGAAAAGCAAGAGAAGTTGTGTGTGCCGGACGGTGGGGAAGAGTGGGCCCGGTGTCGCCGGCGATTATTTTAGGCGAGATTGTGCATCACTATAAATCATTTGAGAGAGAGAGAGAGAGAGAGCGCAACATGAAGACGGGATTTTTTGTTTCGGAGAAGGAAAGGATAGGTAAGGAAATAAAAAAGATGGGGTATATCTGTCCAGCAACATTTTTGTTTCGTGTATGTGTAAATAATATTTTCCTTCTCATGCGAGGGGTAATTTCCAAAAACTCTGTCATGAAGATGGGATTTTTTGCCCCATTTGCTTCTGATTAGTCATTTCCCCTATTAAATTCATCAGCGATAAACCAGTAATGATCAATGAAAAAAAAACCAACCAAGCTTAGAAGAAGAAGAAGGGAAGAGAGAGAGAGAGAGAGAGAGAGAGAGAGAGAGAAATATTTTATCCAAAATATTTTTCCAACGTAATATAGGAGCAAGTATTAAATTCATCAGCGATAAACCGGTAATGATCAATGAAAAAAAAAGTCAACCAAGCAGAGAGAGAGAGAGAGAGAACAATCAAGTACCACATCTCTTCACACCAATTCAATAACTTCTGACGAATACGTCAAATAGAAAAAATCAATTCTAAAAGTTAAGCAAGTACTGACTAGGTTTTCATAGTCACTATAATTGGGCTCTTCGGTGGACGGTGAGATTGGGTCCAAAGAGCAGTCGAGACAGCACAAGCTGGCTGACTGAATTACCAAAAAAACAACAAAATTCAAATGTAATAGAAAGACGGAGCAATACAACTCTGTTTACCTATAAGTGTCATTCTTCTTCAGAACTTTCTTAATCGAATCGCTTGGGATTAAGTGAAATTAGGATCTTTACATCGATTGTTTCGAGCCCCATGCAGGAGGCTGTAAACCATAAGCTCCCTGCAGCCTGTTTAACAAAAAAAACCACACAAAAAAGAAAAAAAGAAGAGTAATGTGGCCTAACCTCATCATTGGGATAAAGTTTTCACTTGTGGCACGTTTGTTTGGTTCCCAGATTATTTTTTACAAATAATTTGATAAGATGAGATTAAGAATGGGAATGGAAAAGACAAGTGGATTCACGCGTTAGTAGATGAGTGAGATAAAGATAATTAGATTATTTAGCGTTGGATGTAGAGTGAAATAATTTAGAGAAGAGGACTAGCTAATACCACCCCTTCTCTTGTATTAGTTAATCTCTAGATACTAATAAACGGACAAATAGTCCACTCTTGTCCAATCCGGCCTTAATCCCGTGTGCAAATTAAGGCCGGACTATAAATAAAGAGGAAACATGTTGGCCCATGTCACACCCTCGATTTCTAACATATAAAGCAAAGACATTTGTTCATAATCATTCAAAAGTCAACTCACGTAGTCCCAAATTCATAACATAAAGACAAATCTAACTCGGGTACCCCCAAATCATAACATAACAACAAATCTAACTCGGGTGCCTGTACCCCATGATAAAAGCACAATTAAAAGTGTTAAGGTTTACATTCTTCCAAAGTCAAAAGAGATGAAATAAACAAGTTACAAGTTCATCTTTCCAAAAATATGGAATTAAAAATGATCAAACAACTTTCATGAGATGTCTCTCATCCAGGCACATGCACCGCACTCCAATCAACTCATGCTCCGTGCTGGGTACCGGAAATTATTAGGGTGAGCTACACTAGCCTAGTAGGGGTATTCTACAAACACTAAATGTAAATGCAATGAGATGAGAATAGAATGATAAGGTAATCTGTGCAAACAAATAATAGAGTGACATCGAGAGATAATCTAAGTGAGCGATCAAGTGTCATCCTTTCAATAAAATGTCAATTCGTTCATGAAACTCTCGCTGTAAAACCCAAGTGTCCACGTACACTTATCATCTAAATTCATCTTTCATTTCAAACTGTTGTTATCCACATTTTCAAAACTGAAAATTTTGATTCTCGTAACCCCTGCCGAGCATATAGGACGTCTCTCTAGGACCTCATAGCCCTTTGTCAAGATTCTTGGGGCTTGTAACCCTTGCGAGATTCATGGGCCTCGTAACCCATGCCTAGGATCACCCGAATGGGGTCCTAGTAACCACAACCAATTTCAAGTCAAAAAGTTTCCTTCTTCAAGTACCATGTGTCCCTCAAATATCCCTCAAGCGTCCATTTCAACCATAGTTCATTTTGATCAAAATCACAGCCATTGTCCACTGTGTTGCGTTATCATGTGTTGTGTTCACGGGAAAAGGCATTATATTCATCGAATTTGTGGATTGACAAATAACGGATACAATGGACTAGAAATTAATGTGTCGATCAAGTAACGAAGCACAAATGATAGATATTTCAAGTGCACGGTCAAATAACTCGAATAGAGGTCAAAGGAGGGTCAACCAAGGGTGCATTTAACAATCAGAAAATGAGATGGGTACTGGAATTTCCGTTCAGAAGGCCCCATTCCCGTCCGAACAGTCGTAGCAGATTTTTGGACAGTTTTCTGGTTTTTTGATAGATTTTCACAAGTGTGAGGCTCTATACTTTTGTACTACTTGATACATAGAAGTGCCGACAATGTTGGAGTGCAAGTGGGTGGAGATGGCAGTAGAAACTATGGATTAGTGGTCCATGAGTTGATAAAAGATAAATTCAGTGGATTTTCCTTTTTTGTAAGGTTCACCCAATGAGACTAGTTCAGGGCTATGATCTGATACACCTTGAGGAAGAAAGATGCACTTAGAAACTGGGGGATCTCAACCCAAGCAACAAAAACATGAAATTGAGTAAGAATATGCATCAAAACACTACATGAACACTTAGAGTGAGTAGAAACAACCCCTACCTCAAAGATCAAGCTCCAAATAGCTCTAATCAAGAATCAAAGCAAAACCCTAGCTTCAAAATTGAATCCCAACCAAAATACAAGCCTCCAAGCGGATACAAATGAAACCCGGACTTCAAATGGTGTGAGAAAGCATGGTGGAGGGTGGATCTATAAAGTGTTTGGGTGTCGAAGGTGAATTTGAGAGAGGGAGTGAGATTTATAGAGAGAGAAAGAGGGGAGGGGGCTGGCTCTTGAAATGGAATGGGGAAATGTGCACTTACACCCGTCCAAGTTACTTACGTGTTACAAATGTGCCCAACTTCCAATTAAATCACACATTAACCCACTTTCCAACTTCAAAATTAATTTCATAAAATTTCCAACTTGAATTCAAAATGTTTTTCATGAAATCTCGGGTCTTTACGCCCACCCTTAGGGGAAGTTTCCTGTTTTTGCTAAATGTGTTAAACACGAATTTCGATACATGTCATCTCCTCACATACATCAACTATTTACACTTTTACAAAAACGGGAAACTCCTCCTTAATCTGTCTCCTTAGCCTCACCTCTCTTATCACACCACCAACCATGCACTGAAGTTCAAGAACCACCCCTTTCACTTACCACCGGTTTTAATAAATTTGTCTTCCACTTATACTTTGGCACAAGCAGTTGAAACAAAAAGAGACTGGTATATATTGAATCTCAGCTGGTACCCTGAATCTCTATATTAGTGGATTTTCAATTTGGACTGACTTGTTCTTGGAGAAATTTAAGTACCCTAGTGTGGAACAAGAAAAATAAGGTTCTCAATTTAAATGAGAAAGATGATCTTTTGTTTTGTAAGAATTCTTATTACATAGACAAATCTTCATTGTTTTATCTCGGTACTTAGACCCACAGGTGTATTGGGCTATGCCCAATTTTTGACTTTTACACGTTCCAAAATATTTTTCTGGTTTAAAAAGTTTAGTCCAAAATTTATTAAATTCTCTTTATACACGTTACCTTTCGAATTAATGTTTATTTTATTTTATTTTATTTTTGTTAGAACCAGATGTCCCGACCAGTTTGTTCGCTCCTTGACTAATTCCAGAGCCCTGGAGGTAACAGCAAAACATAACCCTAACAGTGGCCCCAAGAGTTTGCTGCCAAGGGGAATCCAATTTGAGACTTTAGATGAGAGCAAACCCCAAGTCCCCAGGTAAGACCACTCTGCCAACCCCTTGGAGTTAACTTTTTACAAGTTGATGAGTAACTATTGAAAAGTAAAAGACATACTCCCTCTGTCCCCATTTATCGGTCCATTTAGGAATTCCAACTCATTTGGGAAACATTATCATTGCACTCGTCCTATTACGGTTAGAGCATGCGGCCCTGCACAGCTTTGTAAATATGGTTTTCTCATCAATGAAAGTTATTTGGCAATTAGGAAACAAGGCAACAGGATTTGCAAGACACAGAAAGAGATTTTAATTTTTTTTTTATTGACATATTAATGATATTTTACAAAAGCACTACAAAAAGTAAATACAAGAAATTGATCGATAAGGTACAAAAAGATTTAAATTCATCTCATTTGAGAGCATCTCTTTAGCTCTCTGAAGTTGATATCCTTCTTGGACACGCTCAATAGGCCTGATTGCTCATCAACCTTCTCAATAAGAAGTTTTAAGAGTGGAACCTTTGAAAGTGTGTGGCACGATCCCACCATTATCAACTTCTTCTGCAACCAGAAAAAATGGAAATTTCAGTCACTCTTTCCAGTAAACTAAACAAGTTTCAACAACTCCGACAATTGTCCACTACAATGGATTTTAGACAACTCAACTACATTGGTTTAACGAAGATATGTGCAACAGTGTAAATGAAGACAAAATCTAAGCCAGATAGAGATGATGCAAACCTTGGCACGCGTTAGAGCAACATTAACCCTATGCCAGTCTCCAAGCAGAGAAGAAATGCAGTTTCTTGAACTTTCATTTGATCTTACAAAAGAGACCAAGATGCAGTCCTTATCTCGTCCCTGGACATTCAGTAGATGGATTGTATGAGCACTATTGCAACTTCATTACAAATTTGAGCCTAATTTGAATGTCCCACTTTATTTAATAATGTTTCTCTAAACCCAAGGATTACAATGAATGAAGCTTTTTAACAACCAAATTCAATCATAGAAAAGTCATCGCTCATTAAACAGCCAAAATTGTGAGCAAAACCTCACTATAGATGGAACTTCTAGAGATCATCAATTGATGATGAGGAAGGGGAAAGAATACTACTGAAATTTGTCACAAACACAGATGAACGTATAACCTGATATTTGTCGATGGTATGTATCTCGACAGATGTGGAAACAGCATGGCGGATGAGATTTGTCTGAGAGTTATAAGGGGTGATTATGCCAATGTCTTCAACTTCAATGCCTTTGCAAACCAATTCCTCCGTAATCTAGGTGTAATGAACAAATTGTCCAGGACAAGCACAAAAAGGGTCAAAGGATTGACTCCCAAAAGGTAAAGGATATGTACCATCATCCATTATAAACATACCAAAAAAAATATATATATATATAGACACACACACGGGAGGTCCTTACTAGAAAATTTGCCTATATATATATATATATATATATATATATATATATGGAAAGAGAATACCTTGGCAATAATGTTGGCTTCAGTTGGGTTATTTACTGTCTTGCCATCTTTTGCCTCGAGAGCAGGCAACATATCTAAGTTGTAAGTAGATGATTCAGTAAACAGCTCAAGCAAGGAATAGAAAAAAGGAGATGGGTAAAGCATCAACTCAAACCTGTATCAATAAATATTACTGGTCGGTTTGGATCCAGAACCTGCACATAGTAGCATCCAGAATTTTCATGTCAACTTGGCATTCGACTCAAAGCTATTAAAGTTGTTGGCATCACAAATTGCAGATAAATTTTGAAGTCCAATCTCATCAATTCCAGGTAAGTTACATAATATACACTGATGACATATTATATATCGCCTTCTAAACAAAATAACAGATGTGGTGCATTTACAACATGTGCATTATCAGTGCTCATATGTGGTTGCTCCTGATTTTGAACCACAACAGAGTAACAGACTTAAAGTAACATGTTTGGTGAAACAACTAAATGGGATCGATGTTCTAAATGAGATTATCCCACGTCCATTTGCCTTTACCGAATAGAAATATTTCCAAATGTGCTTTTAACAAACAGTGTCGTCAAAGGATGTGATGAGCAAAAAAATTTGGTATCACTAAAATTCCAAAATACACTCTCACGCAAAATGTGCCAAGTCCTCTTCCTTTTCAGCCCTACCAATCATTTGTCTGGTCTTGTACTAAAAATGCTGCATAGCCATTCTCCACCACACAAGTTGGTCTTCTAATTGCCAGCCATTCTCATCACACAAGTTGGTCTTCTAATTATGAGGAGACATTTGCTCCTGTGGCTAAAATGACAACCGTTCGTGCACTAATCTCCGTAGCAGCTTCTCAATCATGGCATTTATTTCAAATGGATGTGAAAAACGCCTTCCTACATGGTGATTTCAAAGAAGACGTCTACATGAGACTTCCTCCGTGTGTCGAAAGGAATTCTATTTCAGATATATGTCGTCTACAACGCTCTCTTTATGGACTAAAACAAGCACCACGGGCTTGGTTTGAAAAGCTTCATAAAAGACTCTTCATCAACTTGATTTACATCAGAGTGCAAATGATCCTTCTCTGTTTATTCGTTGTTATGGTGCTGGTATAACTATTCTGTTTGTATATGGTAACGGCATCATCCCACAGGCACAGCTATGAAAGGTATTCATCAGCTACAAGATTCTTTGCATTCTTCTTTTCATATGAAAGATCTTGGAACCCTCGGCTATTTTCTAGTACTCAAAGTACATCAGCCAACTAAAGGGATTTTTGTTAATCAGTCCACATACGCTAAGGACCTTATTATTTTGGCTGGTCTTGAGAACTCAACTCTAGTTTCACTCCCCTTGAGGTTAATGTTAAATATCAGAAAGATGAAGGAACTTTACTCTCCGATCCTACAGCTTATAGACAGCTAGTTAGAAGTTTGGTTTACTTGGTATAAACCAGACCGGATATTTCCTATGCTGTCAATTTGATGAGTCAGTTTATGCACCAACCTCGGCATCTCCATCTAGCAGCTGTCAAACGAATCATTCGCTATTTATTGGGTACTCCCGAGAGTGGGTTATTCTACAAAGCTGGTTCATCTATGCAACTTACAGCTTATAGTGATGCTGATTGGGCTGGATGTCCAGACTCACGTCGATCTACAACTGGGTGGTGCATGTATCTTGGCGATGCTCTTATCTCGTGGAAATGTAAGAAGCAAGAAAGGGTTTCAAAATCTTCCAATGAAGAGTACTATTGAGCCATGTCTTCTGCGTGTTCTGAAATTGTTTGGCTATGTCGCTTGCTCTCTGAATTAGGCTTTCACAAGTGAATCTACACCTTTGCATGCTGATAATCTGAGTGTCATACGTGTTGCTGAGAATCCAGTACTTCAGGAACGAACAAAACAGATCGAGGTGGACTGCCACTACATTCGGGAAGCCTGTACTGATCATATCATTGCTTTGCCTCATGTATCCAAGGAATTTCAAACCACTGATGTTTTCACAAAAGCCTTGACCAAGACTCGCCACGAATTCTTAGTTGACAAATTGTTGCTGGTTAATTCACCAGCATCAATTTGAGGGGAGGTGTCAAAGTTTACCAAAAATAGATGATTTGATCAGTTGTAGGATCTTTGACTTGTAGGATTGCTTGTAATTAGGGAATTAGTATTTAGAGGTAAATAGCTTTATCTTAGGGACTTGATAGTTGTAAACATTCCTTGTATAGAATATTGAAGAGTATAAGAAAAGGGTCTCCCAAAGGGAATGGCAGATAAGTTTTCCAGAAAGTATCATTGGTCATGTGACTTTAAATCAATTGAAGGATTTACCAGATTCTTAGCTCACGAAAACAAAAAGCCATCTCATGGCACTTTCACACGAATTACAACTATAGTGGTACGTTGGCATTTTCTGCATTAAAGGGTACAGTTTCAGCCAACAAAAATCTCGAAAGGCCACCCAGAAAAACTGAAAACTGGTAGGGACGGAACAGTTTCGAAACTGGACAGGAACTTTAGTCATGGGTGCAAACTGAAGCTAGGTTGATAGGCCTTTGTCCAATGCTTAGCATGCTTGTAGGATTAAGATGGTGGTCCATGAACTGCTTAGTGTATTGACATTAAATCTTGACTGGTACCTTGAGTTTGTTTTATGATATTGCAATTGCTATTTGTCTTTATTATTTGTTCCATTATCATATGCGATATATATATCTAAACAATAAATTATATTTTCTACAAATATTCCCAAATCCTAATGTTCTAAATATCACTAGGATCTAATCTAGCGGAAGAGAGACACCTACCGCCTAGGCCGACTAGTCAGAGGACTAATCATTGCTCAGAGACTAGTTGGTTTTTCTATTTTCTTAAAAACATCTCTCAACTTCCCCCAAAGTTTGAGTAAGAAATGACATAAGACTAGGAAGAAAAGAGTTAAGACTAAAGTAGCAACTAAATAGTAAGTAGTACTCCCTCCGTCACATAAAGGAGGTCCAAAATAAATAAATTCCCACCTTTCAAAAAATTGTCTATATTTTGTTATTTATAATACTTTTTATGATTTTAAATTGTTCAATAAAACTAAGTGAGATTTATCGGACAAGATCCGTATTGCATATGAAAAACATTATAAAGTAAAAATACAGAACTAGTTCTATGAGAGGTGTGAATAGTGATTTTGGACATCCATTGTGGGACAGAGGGAGTAACAAATAATTAGTTAAATTCAAGGTTCAATGTTTAAAGTTTAAAATAAACCAGAATTCAGTACTAAACACATAATTCAGAGAGTGAGGGAGACGAAAACAGAGAGACATGTATGATTTACAGATTTAGGAACTATGGTTTGAATTGAGGAGATGTAAAAGCATCTCGAGTCCTTAAGTTTCTCCACTCATCGACTCTATATATCCGGTTATACTTAAGTTTCTCCATTTCGGGATTGCACTTCTTTATTCATTAGATTTTTATTTATCATACTAGCTGGCATAACTGAAAGTTTCAAGACCAGCTGATTTGACGGACCCAATTACTGCTGCTAACGTGTCATTGGTTACAGAGGAGACTTGCTAGAATCAAAACCACTAAAACTATATTTGCCCTGTTAAGTCGTGTTCTGTGAATTCATTGTCCTGAAGAGTACACTGAGATGATACTTGCATAATAGTTTGCGAAGGGATGAGCTAATCTGTATTCCGAGTACTAGTACAAATATCATATCATTCTTTCATATTTGAACAGGTCAGGTCATTCTCTTTAACAATTGCAAAACAAATGTGTTTTACATAAAAAAAAAACACAGTAATACATCTTGAAGACATGTATAACACACGCATTAAGCTTATGCAGACAAACTATTACCTCCTTTAGCCATGGTGAAACATACTTGGAACTGGTGTAATTAAGTTTGGCATTCTCTACTTCCGAAGAACCACAATGCAATCTGTTACCATAGATCAATGCATTTGATAGTTCCATAATGCCTGCACACATACGGTACTGTATTTTCCATACGTAGATGTTTAGCCTATTAGCCCAACTACAAAAGAGAAGGGGTAAAAGTGAACCGAGAAATAAGACACACCTGGCTTTGCAATGCTGAAATTGCCTGGGGATGAGCTTCTGAAAGCCTGCAAAACAAGCTTACACCCATTCCATTCTCTAAAGCCTCTGTGCTCTAAGATAAGCAGAACAAAACATTATCTTGAAATCCCCAGTGACTGCTAGAATATTTCACTCAACTACAATAACATGAAGAAAATATGCAACCTGGACAAGTGGTGGTAGCTGATAATGATCTCCAACAAGGACAAACTTGGACGCATACATCAAGGGCCCCAGGGATACCTGATAGGAATATTCATTCATCACTAAGTGAAACTAAACAATTCTTAGCTTAATTCGTACAAAAAGCTAAGGTCAAACTGCTACATCTACTAAGTTGATTCATAACAATTGGATGATAAACAGATGGATATATAAACCAGTTTAAAGGGAAAAAATACATACATCTGTACAGCAGCAAACACAACAAAGTGTACACATGTTGGTTTATCTGTGCATAAGGAAATATTATTGGAATCATAACTTTCCATAGAATCCAAGGCTCTTCAACATGCAAAAACTCCAGTCCTCTTTTATCAGCACCATATCTTTGCAATTGAAAACTATTAAATGGTACAGATGGACTAAAAACAATAGTTTCAACTTTCCCTCGTTACATATCAAGAGTTGAAAAAAAGTACCAGAAATCAAACATATCAAACATCAATCTTTAAACAAAAGTGATGCATACATACTGTTTCGGAGAACAGCTTCAATATAGAAAAAAACAGAGGAAAAGAGGGTAAAGAAGAAAATCCTACTTTAGTTAACAAATCCCAGTGCATAAAATCTGATATTTGTTTAGCGCAAAGGTAGCCTCACTATTTTACTTAAAACGCTCAAGCCTAGGTCATAAAGCAGGTGGTGCAGGGCTTTGTGACATCTTTGACCACAGAACATAGAAAGGGCTACAAACCTACAAATAATTGGATCACAACCACCAACACTGCAAATGTGTCTCACTAGTCACAAAAATTGTTCCACTCTACTCGTGTTTCAAAGTTTAAGAAGAAATGATTTCATATTTACCATCTAACCACATACTGGATGGAAAATGAACAGTATTAGTTTCCCCCCCCCCCCCCCCCCCCCCCCTATTTCTTGAAGTATATGTCATCTTATTCTGTTCGTTCACTCTTTAACAATATCAAATATTTCAAACACTGGATAAGTTGAATGCATTTGCAAAAACATATAATTAGTTCTTTGTCTAATTAACCTCTAGGTTGATTGCCAATTTACCATTGACTTAGGTGTTGTGTCCATTTGCCTTTCATGGTAAATATCTAGACTTATGTAATTCGCTCAAGCTTGCACCTTATGCAGCACCTTACACAGTCTACACAGCATGACAGCAACGATGAAATTTCGGAGACTTGGAGCTCCTTGATTCTTTTACAACATGCTCAAAACACCAAAAACTAGAGCTAGGAGGATGAAATGTGTTAACATGAACTAATAAGTGGTGTGATCAGTAAAACCTACTTCCAAATTCCAATGAGCTAAATTACATTAGTATGACATGCTATGCTATCTCACTGAGAATGAAAAATCATAAAATACCAAGAGAATTACTGCTCAGTGCTCACTGTTCACAACAAGCTTTTAAAAAATGAAAGTAAACAGGTGGAAAATCTAACTGAATATAGGAATAACTTTACTTCAATAGTTTGACTTGTAATGGACATCACTTGATCCATTACCCATAATCTAAACACCAATTAAATTTCTCATTTTGCAGAGTTTGAGAGATCCACTTCAACAATACATTTCTCAACACAAAAGCTTCCAGCAAAGAGAATCTTCGAACTTTAAAAAACAAGAAACAACGAAGAGTCCCACTGAGTGAAGCCCACACGGGGTACAAATTATAATGACCAATGGAAGTGCCACCTAACTGGTTGCTCTGAAAGCACAACCCTCATAGAACCAACAGCTTCCTAGATGACTATTTTTAAGGCCCAAGAAAACCCCATCTCCAGGAAGCCATGCCACATGACTTATAATTACCAGCCAGCAAAAATACCCATATAGCCTTTACTAAGATACGAATGAACACATCCCTAGTACAACCTTAAACCACCAAGTGCAAGGACCTTCACTTATAGACTCTCGGTATCTCAACTAATAACTAAGCTCATCATTATACTTGTGTTAGTAACAGCAATAATGTGCACTACTCATTAAAAAAAAAAAGCTTTAGAGAACTATGAACACCAGCCAGCAAAAATACTCACATAGCTTTCACTAAGATACAAATGAGCGCATCCCTCATACAACCTTAAACCACCAAGTGCAAGGACCTCCACTTATAGACTCTCGGTATCCCAACTAGTAACTAAGTCCATCGTCATAATTGTGTAAGTAAGAGCAATGATGAGCACTACTCATTAAAAAAGTAACATTTGAGAATACTACAGCATACTGCTTTCATAAATTGAGGAAGTTATGTAGCCAAGATTTAACAAAGACATACAGGGAGTGTAGTTTGTCCGGCTTCATCCATGATGCATACATCAAATCTCTTGTTGACAAGCAAAGGACTGGTTATCCCCAAACAAGTAACTGCAACAACTTTCGTCTGGTCCAGTCTTACCTTAATTTCTTCAGTACCATGTAAGTCCATTGCTGTCGAAATATCATATTGAAAAGAAATCAAGACTGGAATAAAAAAGCTCATATCAACAAAATCGAAAAGGAGACCATTGGTTGATCGTAACATGCAACAAAATCGAAAAGGAGACCATTGGTTGATCGTAACATGCAACCTGAAAAGCAATGCCCGCGAATTTGCTCGTGCACCGCATCATTTCTTCCTATGCGTACAAAATCTATGCCCTGCAGCAGAATAAATTTTACTGAGTTAATCAACTCAGAATGGAGATGCAAAAAGAACACAATGGCCCACGCAGCACTGCTCTTCTTTGTTTGCACGCTGGAGTATCCTGGTCTGCATACATCTGGATTCTTGGTGGATTTGACATAACTCAATTCAGAGGCGAGTTCATTTTGGGTTTGTTTTGCCAGTGAGCACACAATTGCATTTATGCGGAAATTGTGTGCGACTCTCCTGGCCACTCTACAAGCAGGGCTAAACTGTTTAAACCCAACTCATTGATGAACTTACACATTATGCAAGATAAACGTGTGATCTCATCTGCGCAGGTAGATGACTGAAAGTTGAGGGAAAACTTATGAGTGTTTCGAGGAAGTAAACTGCAATTTTAAGGAATGAAAGTACAAGATGATTCAGAAGCTCTAAGAAAAGGCAAGAGCTTCCTCATAGTTCATCTTTTAGATCCACAAAGGCAATGTTGATTGTTGATTAGTTTTTTTACCCTTATTTTCAAGTTTGTTATAAATGCATACATAGAGTGTCAGTCTCAGTTTTCAGCAAGACATTAAAGTCAAACTGCCTTCCCCAATAAAATCTCCTTATGGGGTGATTAAACTACCTGCCCATGGTGAACTACGAAGAAGCATAAATCTGTGGACAATAACATAATAACTAAATCATGAAGTGAGATGACCTGAGCTTTCAATTTGAGAAGTAAATTATCGACAGCTGAGTTCGTGTATGACGTAAGCAAAATAGATGCACCTCTCATCAACAGTGCCTTCACTGCATGTACCATAGTGGATGTTTTGCCAGTTCCAGGCATCCCTAGAATAAGTGTATAGTCCTTTGCTGTAAGTATCTGAAATAATCAAAATGTGCATTAAGAAAAGCCACCAAATGCAATAAAAGGTAAATGGTATACAGCCCATTTAAACAGCTAATGCTCATTGACAAAAGCTGTAACATGAGTTGGAATGGAGATTGTGGATAGTTGCATCATAGGAAACCTTGATTATGGCCCTGCGTTGATCATTATTCAAATTTTTCTCAGACCAGATATACGATATTGCAGGGTCTTGACTAAATATACATCCACTGTCGAATCTAGGAGCCTGCACAAATGTACATTATCATTGATACCACAGATGTTGCAATGTGGGCAGAACATTCAAATGATTTGAGGTTTAGCGTCTCACTTACCTCAAGGTCAACAATCATCCTTCTTTGACGAAAACTATGCTCATTTTGCAGGAAAAGTTGTATAAGATTGAACCTTCATCAACAAAGACAGGCATGAAGGACATGTTCCCCAATCATTCAGATAGCATCAGGTGCTAGAAGAGAGAGAGAGAGGGGGAAAAAAATCATTGTAAATAGATTGCATTACAATCCTTAGTTACCTCATGATTGCAAATGAGGTCATGGATTCATCCTTGTCAATACGCCAGGCTTCTTTATGGAGATCCTGTGCCATAGATGAAGGGCTGCTCCCTGGAAGCCTTAAGCGCTTGGAAAAGGAAACCTAAGAGTTCAATACGAACACTAATGAGGCTATCGGCGACTTTGAATTCTAGAATACATCCTAATCGTTTTTCACGATACTGCCGTGCACCTGTGGGAACAATAAATGCACTTGGAACATAGAAAGAAGATATACTGCAACAAAATTTCTTACAGTAACGTGGGAGCGACTGATGTCCATTATTATCCCACTTGCCACTGTTAATCGGCCATGTTCCGTACTCAGTATCTGAAATAAAATAGGAGTGACAGATTATTTGTGAGGTAAATTGTTTTATTAGTTATAAAAAAAATTATGAAATGACACCAATTTAACTCATTAGCATGCACAATACGAATCAAAATGAGTATGTAACCAAGTTCGTAACTTGTAATTTTCTGGGCACTACATCCGTGCAACAAAGATACAAAACAACTTGAGATGACAAGACAAGCCCTGAAAAAAATAAAAATAAAAAATAAAAAAAACACTATCACGAGAGAAGAAAGGAAAAGAATAATACTCTTGTCAAATCCCATTATATTCAATTTAGGATGCACATGATAAGAACCAGGCCATCAACTCAAAAGAAAAATTAGAGATAGCATTTTGCAGTGCCTTGTGGAACAAAAAATAGGTATCAGATATATGTGTGGCATGTTGGTCCCCATCCCCAACCACTCCCACCCTTAATGCTATACTTGGATCTCAGGCTTATCAACTGAAAGAAAAACAAAATATTAGTTATACTTAGTCATTTTGAATGGGAAACCAAGGAAGGAAAATGAATTCTTATGATTAATTATTCCTTATCATTTTCCGAACAACAATCAGGGGCAAGGGGGGGAAGGCTGCCTACCTACTACTTTCCTAAACCTTGATATAAGTGGGAGCTTCATGTACTTGGTAACATCTCCCTTTCATAGTCCCATCTAGCAAACCCAAAAAAATTTCAAATTTGTCACTTAACTTTCTTTCCTTATCAGTTTCCTTTCCCCCAGAAATCGAAGATCCGAAACATAGCATGAGTTCATCACATTAGCACTAAAAAATATGACCAAACACTGAACAAAGTTTCTTATATTGATAAGCCCATCCAACTTAGCTTAGATACCTATTAAAAAAAAGATTAACTCGATAGATACCTGTAAAATACTTGTATGACAAATCTATTTAAAGTGTTACATGCAACCAGATATCGTGTCCATGCTACTGGTGGCAAAGGACTAAAAACAGTTTACGAGAGGATGTATACCGCGTAGTCTCCACTTCTTAGAGAGCAATTAATGTCATCAATAGGAGAAGATCCAGTACTCTGAGAGTATCCATTACGTTCTACACCACCAAGTAGAGGCAATTCTTGGCGCACAAAGCGATAAACGAATCGGTTGCCCTTAGAGAACTTTGTCTGGGGGATTTCATCTGAAGTATCAAGAACAACAGAAGACAGGCAACTACTTGACTTTTCACTCCTTGAATTAGAGGACCACCAGATATCTTTCTTAGCATTCTGTGACAGTGAAAAACGAATTAGCAAGCAAATAAGTCACCCAATCCACTATCAGGAATTAGCTGTTAGTGTCAAGCATACAGTAATTAGATCATTTCACCTGTGTTTCCTTAGCTTCCAAGTCAATTAACTGCTCCCATTTCCGAAGGAAAGCACAATGCCTAGTTGTTAAATGGTCCACAAGTGAAACAAATAAGTCACCCAATCCACTATCCTCGGTGCTTCCACCTTGGGCCTTGAACATTTAACCAACGACAAGAAACCACCATTTAGTACTAATTACAAACAAGTGGCATGATTATAAAGGCATGTTCCAGTAGAAAAGATGTGATTTGGTATTGAGGACCTCAAGATTGACAATAAGAGAAACATCACCACATAGACAGAGATTACAAATGCTTTTGGATGAGCTCATCAAGAGGATGATTCCAAATTCTTATTGCACCTCTTGGTATGTGGAAGGAAAACTAACGTATGCTACTTAATATATCAAAGAAGAAAACTATGATCGACAATTATCCTCCTTAAATTGTATTGACACTCATTTAGCGCAATTCAGAAAATCACATGTTCATTTCCAATATGTATGCCTTTACTTGCTTCGTTGCATAAATAGCATACTTTATACAAACATCCACACTCATTATTCAGTTCAAAAGCCCACGAAATGTTTCAGCCTTCAGCTATGTACGACTATAAGGTAGTAACTTGAGCAATTTGATCCTTGTCCAAGACACTAGCAAAAACATATAAACACAGGTTAAACCAGACCCCAACCTAATACACGTGACTAGGGTTACCCGTGCAATAAAGAAAACTCAGTTTGAGAGGTAATACGCTCATAGTTGTTACTTGTTCCTATAAAGGCACCCTTCAAAGGAGAATCAAAATAGAATGTGAAACAATTATCCATAAAATTCTAATTGAACAATTGCCGATCCCCCTTTCCCCCAACCTTATATATGGGAAGGATGATATATAATCGTGCATACATGCAATGTCTTGTGTGGAAGTGCAAAAGAAATGTTGGGGATGTGTGCATATAGACATATATAAACATATAAGCAAACTCAATAAAACTAAACTTGTGACCCAAATCAATTGGGGTCGACTAAATGCATCCATTTTTCACCATTCCGCTTAGTGAAAGGCATGGTTTTTGACGTTGATTAATTGTAATCCCAAAGACCTGTAAATACAGCATCCCACTTTTTTCTACTCGATTTACTAGATGTAGACGGGCTTTCTATAGCTATCGAAATCGAGAGATCTCTACTGTAGCAGGTGCGATACGTGGACAATAGCCGATCTAGATTATAATTATTCTACAATAAACAACAGGCAGGAAAGCCAAATGTGAAAAGAATGGGGATGAATGAAAAGCGTCCATGGTCTAACGGATAGGATAGAGGTCTTCTAAACCTTTGTCATAAGGCTCAACAGACATGAGTGCTTCTGTATTACTAACAGAAGATAGAAAAGGAAATCACGGGTTCAAAGGAGACACTCCAGCACAGCAGTAAAAGTTATTTGAATCCAGCGCCCCAAAAGGTAAAGGATCAAGCCTGTATCCAAATGGTTACCAACTCTTACAAGAAACAATCTCCTGTCTTGCCTATTATTAACCTAATTCAAATTCAGACCTATAAGTGCCACAGGGAAAAGCCCAAACTAAGAAAAGTGTAGATTGTACCTTTCGGTTGGCTGCCAAGACCCTGATTCCACCTATAACGATGTATTTCCCATTAAATTACAAGTAACAATGACATTTAAAAGGCCTAAGCTATTGCAGAAGCGAAACTTCTCATGTGTTGGGTTAACATGTTCACTCACGTGTGACCAAGCACCCAAACCCATAAATAGGTCGAAAATTGACACTATTGGTCGGCAGGTCATGGTTAATGGGTAATTTTGAGTAAAGACCTTGCCTCCTCAGTATTCTATGCTGTGAAGAACAACAAATACGGGAAAATTCTAGGACACCCCTTCAGGTTGCATTTGATTATTATATGTTAGATTGGACAGTACCTCAGTTCAGTATGCTGGAATACACGTGCCCAAAACAAATCAACTAACAAATCAAAGAAAGACTACAACACCCGACACTCCCCAATTGACTGGCTATAACAAATAGGTCGGCTGCTGGATCACTACCTGATGATAAGAGCATGGCCACGTGAACTCTGGAAAAGCTTCTCCAAAATCATTTGAAGTAGAAACACTATTGATAAGCCTTCGCTCAGTTATCCTAGTTTTTCCCAAAATGATGAAACTTCTAGTTACTAAGTGTTGAGCCACTCTTATGAATAATGTGATTCATTTTGAAAACAAAACCTTCAGTATTTGGAACATATTGCTGCTTCTTAAAAGTCTAGTTTTAAATTCAGAAAGTCCCAAAATTGCCTCTAAACCCCAAAACTGGACTTGAAAGAAGGTTGGTGGGCCCCTGCATGGACCACTGCAGTTAGAGTGTTATTTTTTTTATATCATTGGTATCAACTTTCTAGGGTTTAACTGGGGTTTTCTGGAACTTATCTTGTTCATGGAAAAGTAATATAAACTTATAAATACATGTGATGGAGGGAACTTTTTCATGCTCCTACTTGTATTACCCTAATTGTTCTCCTCTTCTTTTCTCTACTTCTTGTTCTTCTTTTCCTTTCAAACCTTACTCCATTAGCATATATAATCAAAGTTTATCACGTTCTGCAATAAATTTTGGCAGAAATAAGACCAGAAGAAGAAAAGGACAAAAATCATACAGAATCCCAATTTAAGTTATATTCACTTCTTTGAAGTGCATTTGCCCATGTTACTTCAAGTGATATGGTCTAAAGAAGGATTGGAACTCCTAATTTGTAAAATTTGCACAATGGGTGGAATTCAAGTTTAATAGCTATCATCTTGGGGCTGCACATTTGGATCATTTGGGATCAAATTCCAGCACACTATCCATTGTTTTGGCCTTACCAGAGATTAGCTCTTGAATGGCAATGCAAGTGAAGAGTAAGCATCATCAACGGATCTTTGTTTTGTCATATGTCAATTGTAGCTGTTTGGCTTAGGTTTTCCTTATTTTCTTTCTTTCTTTCTTTTTTCCTCCTGGGGTGTGCCCCTTGTAGGCTGTATATTCGGTTAGCCCTTTTTTATTTCAAGCTATTTTACCCAAAAAAAAAGTTTAATAGCTAGGAGTAATCATAAGGTATCCTGTTGCAATAGCAGTGAACGAGCCAACCAGCTAAATAGCAATTCAAGGCCATAACAGTAAGGAGCAAGAAGTTTACCTTATGGTAGACAGTACAAGCATTTAGGTGGCGGCAGCCTTTGCACATGGTTAGACTCTACACAGGACAAATAGGGATGATCAGATCATAAACACGTGAAGAATCATCCCATAACAGGAAAATCAATAACCATACCCGTAACATTGGTGGTAACTGTTGAGATGTTGATGCCTTGAGAATATCACTTGCAAGTTCATTCCGACGCATGATCAGCCCGACTAAGTCAGATCTTCTTACCGCAATTCCCTTCACAATATTGTAAAATCATGCAACACAGCAAATTACAGGGGGGAAAAGGTGGAGATGCTAGTAGGGGCATTTAAATTTACCTGCGTCTGATCTGTATGGAGATAGTATAGAAGACCGCAATCAATAGTCTTCAGGTATCTGAAAAAAGGAAACAGCAAAGAGGTGAGGGAAAGAACTAATACTTATGGCTGAAACATACGAAAATTGGCCAGACCACACAAACCTCTCAGACATAAGGAGCGTATATAACATCACTTGCGCACTATGTTCCATAGCTGACTGCAAAAGCAACCAAGTAGAAGTAGATAATATAATTGGGAGGGTGGAGCAATCAGAAAGTGTCTAATAGAAATATTTTTAAATATCCTAAATTCTTTGAAAAATAAATAGAATGTCAACAAAAAACTTGCCTGGCCACTGGTTCCTTTCCCAGTTTTAAATTCAAAAGGCATTATCTTCTCGTAAACTTCATTGGCAGTCGAAGTGATTTTAACTCGAATAGATGCATCAATCATCCCTTTAAGACCATATTTTGGGGCCCATGCCATCTCTTCAATGTCGACTACCTAAATTTAAACAGCATGACTCAGAAAAAAGGGTTAGTTCGTATGTGAGCGGACGACTGCTCTACATGTCTGAACCCTTCATGTGTAGCTATGAGCAGGCAATTGCA
Source organism: Vaccinium darrowii (assembly GCA_020921065.1). Classification (NCBI taxonomy): domain Eukaryota; kingdom Viridiplantae; phylum Streptophyta; class Magnoliopsida; order Ericales; family Ericaceae; genus Vaccinium; species Vaccinium darrowii. The sequence continues at coordinate 21,894,273 of CM037157.1, forward strand.
TGTAAGAATTGAAGAATGATGACTAACCATTTGCCAACATAAAAACTCAAGTAGGGATTTTTTTTTTTTTTTTTTTTTTTGAAAATGTCAAGTAGGGAATATAAACATATTAGATTTCAGACAATTGTTCAAGCAACAGCATACGGATGTGCATTTCTAAAAAGTGTGCATGCAGCATGTGGTACTCAGATAGGTAATTGCATGCAAGAAACAAAGAAAATGATAAATAATATTTGCTAACGTAAAAGTTCAAGTAGGCATATTGGTAGATTGGATTTTGGGAAAACATTCAACTACCAGGCATAGCCTTGTTTGTTTCTAAACTGTGTCTGAGTGCAACATGTGGTATTCAATCTGGTAATGAGTAGGCCAATGCAAATCTGTGCATAGATGCCCACTAAGTTTTAATAGATTCATCCCAAATAATTCATGTTGATGCACAGTCCGCATGAGAGATCCAGAGCACATGCACAAAGGGAAAAAGACGTGGTGAGATTCATTACCTCAGTTACTCTAACTTTCTTCAGTCCCCCATTAGATCCAAAATCAACACTAGGAAGTTTTGAATCCTGCAAATTTTAATGAACAGTAAGCCTCTGAATTTCATGAGGTATGACATCAACACAGCTAAAGTACACATAGTGAAATGAATGTGAGGCCCATGCAGGAAATCTTCACACAAGGTACAAACTTATATAGTGCACACCTGTTCAATTACGAACTTCTATTGCCACGTAAAATGTACTTCTTGTTGCATGTACTGTTTGATAGCTAAATATTTGTAACTTAAGCTTCCAGGACAGTGAGTAAACTAACATGGTAAGAAATATGAATGAAGTCTCAGTTCAAGCCTCTTGGCGTGTGCTTCCTGTTAAATAGCTTGATATACATTGTTGAGCCCATTTCCTAACAGCTTAAGCTTTTAGGAGAGTTGGTAACTTAACATGGTATCAAAGCTCCGGTTGCAAGAGGTCGTGGGTTCAAGTCTCTCTGCTGGCATTTGTCCCCGTTTGCATTCTGTTTCTCCCCTTCGTATTATGTTCTGCTCTCTCTCTCTCTCTCTCTCTCTCTCTCTCTCTCTCTCTCTCTCTCTCTCTCAAAATTTGCATCTCCACGTGCAAGACAGGGTTCCACGTGAGGGAGGGTGCTAGATAGCTTGATATACATTGTTGAGCCCATTTCTTAACAGCATAAGCTTTTGGGAGAGTTGGTAACTTAACACTTCCTCCCGACCTGTTTTTTGAGCATCCTGTATGGCTCAGTATTTGCTTTCATGTGATAATCTATGCACATGCAAGCTGGGGCCGAACATGTTAGATCGCATGATGAACATTGTTGGGCGCATTTTCTAATAGCTAGCTCAATGTACACATTGTTCAGTTAGACAATTTCCTAGAGGAAACAACGGTCTATTTTGCTGCCCATACGACATTTGCTCAAAGCAAAAGTGTCCCAAAACTGATAGTGTTACTGTTACCATCCCTAACAGCCATTGTAGTAAAGTTGTATGGAAATGTCTGTTAGAAAAGATCAGCGCACCTGTGTTTCTCGGAAGAGTAGTATCCAATTTAACATTCTTGGAATTCCCTCAATCAACATTTTGTGCATTTCATATTCAGTCACTGCAATGTCCACCAAAGGCGGAAGTCAGAAGTTGCATACGATAGGAAAAGTGCTTTACAATCTACAAGTCCATCTGTATTGCTAAGCAAAAATAATTTTATGGCTTATGGAAGAAGCAGAGAGCGTGGCTTCAAAACTCCAATGTAAGAATCAATACCTCCGCATGCATACAGGCTCTCAATATTTTTCTGGAGCACCATTCTTGCATATTCCTCCAAGAACTCTTTTGTTAGATCTTCCCTCGTTAATCCAGCCTGGATATTCATTCAAAGAAATAAAATGCACGCAAAATTTAAGTGTACCTAAAAAATTTGGGAACACCGAAACAAAAGTAAAATACCAGTGAAACTTAGAACCAACTTTGAAATTATAAAACCTGAAAAATCTGATGCAGCAATGTGCCAGTCAATGCTGCAACTGATTGCTCGCTGCATTTTAGCCTCTCATCTAAGACCGTTCGTCTAGGGCAACTGAAACTAGAAGCAACCTGGAGATTCCATTTTGTTGTGAACAACCAGTGGGGGAAAAACAGAAACGTAGTCAATAGGAATCACCATAAATGATGGCTTAAGCATTACATGTTACCGAAATCACATCCCCTGCTGCCAACTGTGAAACATAGACATAAAATCTGAATAATTATGTATTAATAAGAAGAGTACCCGTGTTCCCGACACCAAAACATCTGGGTGAACAATTATATAATTCTGGTCACAATTTACATCACATTTCCCTTGGTCATCAAATTTGCCAATGACATGAATTGTATCCCCAGGTGCAATGACACTATAAACCCTATGAAAAAACAAGGAACAGTGTCATTATAACTCCCATGTCATTTCCTTTAATAGATAAGATGTAACAGCAGGCTAAGAACACATTTTGACAAAATTATTTTTAGAAGAAATAAATAAATGAAAACCCCTTTTTTATAACACGTGTATATGCAACACTGAACAAAACAAAAAATTAATCAAATTTGGAGTAACGTAATGAGTTAATAACTTAAAGCTGAATGGTCTAATGGAAGGAGAATTAACTAGTTAAAAGAAAAACTTCAACAGGAAAGAACATAAAAGAATGAGGCTGTGTTATCTAACATACGAGTTTGACAGCAAATTTTAAGAAAGCCCTTCCATAAACAAAAGAAGTCAAGAGACTTGGCCATCAGGATCAAGGTAGTCCAACAGCTTACATATATGGAAGACCTTGCAAGAGCAAGTACTTGTAAAGTTTTGTATTTTACATTTCATGTGAGAGGACAGTTCAGACAACTAGGGGTAGAAACTAAAGATCAGTAAGTTCAAATGACATTTTTTCCGAAAGCTAAACTTTTAGGACTTCTCCGTCATAATTTCGATAGGCAGCTTCCAAGGTGCCTAAGTAATCAGTTGGGAACTTTTAGATATCAAAGACGCAAAAGATGCTTGCCTAAGCCACTTAGTTGAACACCAAACAGCCTGTGACTAGCCAACAATCTTTTTTTTCCATGTTAAGAGAAATAGGGAGTCTTTTTTGCAAAACACATGGCAATAGATGGACTTTCTAGATGATAAAGATTGGGAAGATTTAATGTGGAAAAATAGAACTGACCATAACAATTCAGAGGAAGTCAGAAAAAAAGAACAGTCAAGAACTTTCAATTTATTTAGTTTTCTGGGAAATTGCCAAGGCCATTGCTTTCAGGTCAGCTATTTGTTTTGAGTCTTTTGACAGCTATTATTAGTATCAGATGTAAAGCTCTGCCTTTGTTGGAAACCATAGACTTCTTTTCTCTATTCCTTGATTGGAAAACCTCAGTTATCATTTAACAGAAACATCATGCTAAAGTGGTAACACCTATGCAAAAAATAAAAATAAAAAAATTGTGGCACTTAGAAACTTGAATCTGAATATTACTAAACTACCCATACTAAAACTTGATATAAAATCACTTGAATGGAATGGTAGATAACTACCAACGTCATCTCAAGTTGATTAGTCAGTGAAACTTTTACACCTATGGTTGAAGGAAGACAAAACTAACTACGTACCACTCATCCCACAACTGGACAACCCGCTCTTCTCCACTTTGCTCATTCAATAAGCGAAGAACCTGAAAGGCAATAGCTCACTGTGACTAGCAATATGGCTCAGTATTCAACCTTCACAAAGACATTTAAAAAAAAAAAACCTTATAAGGGCATTGGGAACCAGATGAATTAACAGTCCCACGTTTCTCAGAAACCTGCAACGGCATAGTACAGTAAATAAGTATGTAAGGTAAGGCACGTCTACTTCCAAGTACCAACGTGAGGATGAAGGTGAAAATTTTGGAAGCATACCTCCAATACAAGACAATGAAGATTGGAGATTTCCCTCTTGACATTTCGCGGCAGATTAGTCACCAAGCTATTCACAACCTGTTTAGCTTCAACGGATTTCTCACCACTATTTCTAGCCTGAACTCCAGCTAAGCGTGTCTCCGCACCCTTACATACGGACTCGTCAACTGAAAGTACACCTTCCACTTGATCTAAGAGCTCAAGCAATGCCTAAGAGAATTGACAAGAAAATTTAAGAAAATACTGATAAACAGAATAACCAGAAGATAGGAAGACACCCCAATAATTTTCTTTTGCATTCATTAAACATAGAAGCCAGAAGCGAATGCAATTGGAGCAAAAAATAAAGAAAAAAATGAAAATCCAAAGATAATACTCCCAGTTTAATAACCTTTTTGTGTTGCCTTGAGCCCAGCTGATCAGTCATTTCATTGGGACCAGCGCCATCATCAGGCTGTATTTTAAATTTCATAAACTATCAGAAGAATATTTTTTAAACAAGTAAAAAGAATTCCTGATCTGAGAAAACATAACTTACCTTATCATGGCAATATGACAGAGATGGTGGAGTCTTGAAAGGACTCTGGCTATTAGTTACACAGGAGTCGTTGTTGTCATATGAATTTTCTTGGCTTTGGTCCATATCAAGATGTGGATTAAACCTTTTCAAGCTTACCCCATTCATGGATAATGATGATTTTTCTGTTGGCTTCAACGGAGGTGAAGAAAGCCACTTCTCAAGCTTACCCGGTGATCTGGGAGAACTCTGTACCTTCTAGTGTTAAAAACAGACCAAAAATGGATAAACAGCAAGTTGAAAAGAAACACTTAGAGATTCATGCCTTATTCAGCTGGCAGTGATGAAAATTTAAAGTATTGATCCTTGAAGATTCTGCCAACACTTTGACCATCTCAGGTAAATGCTTTGATACCGCATGGAGTCGATCATTAACAGGAGAAATTTTCCAGGTTATCTCATCACCTCCATCATCCTGGCTCTGCTTGATCAACTGTCACAGCAAGAATGTAATAGGTGTCTTAGCCAAGATATAATCTGTCAAATATGCTTGCATAACTCAGAATGTTCGTTGTATTGACTCTTCCTTCAGTAATAAAGGTCGTTCTAGCATAATCCTTAGTTACTTACCAAGAGAATAACCAAAGAATGAATGCAAGTACTGTTTTCCTAATTACGAACTCAAAGATGAGCAGTCAGTGGACAGAATGCTAGTCCCAATTCTTTTGAAGCCAATGGGCTTATTTTTATACTCCCTCCGTCCCCCATTTTATAGTCCCTTGTTCCATCCTAACCGGCGAGAAAATCAATTATATCTTTCATTTGGAGTACTTTTTATATGCAGTTTGATAGATCTCAATTAGTTCTATTAAACAAAGTTTTCAAAATCACCTAAAACCGTTATAGATTGTAAGATATAACACATTGAAAAGTGGCACAAACTCCCAAAAGGAACTACAAAACGGGGACAGAGGGGAGTAGCTTATTTGCTTTGGTGAACACAAGTAGATAGAAATATGCTCCTGATACCAACGTATACGAAGAAGCACAAATCATGAAAACTTTTGAACGGTTTTCCAATCCAAAACCATGGCATGACTCCAAGGTTCTAAAACTCGCTACGCGCTCCTGGGGCGGCCGGGCACCTTCTAGCTTCTAGGGCCGAGTACTCAGCGCCTAGTCGGGCAATTAGTTGGGATAGTCGGTCTAGTTGGGTTAGTCGGGCTAGTCGGTGAGGGGCCTTCTAGTGCCTAGGCGGCGAGTACTCGGCCTTCCAGACCTTCTTTTAGAACACTGCATGACTCCACTTGTTCCTACACTCCCAATATTGTCACTTCTAGTTGTAAGATATCTAGAACCCTTTTTGTAGATTTTCAGATCAGATCTTGCAGAACTTGATTTTTATGCTAACCACCAGCTCCAATGAATGGTGGATAACCTAGGTATATAGCCGCATGGGTAATAAGAGTATTAAACTGTTGAAGAAATTTGGAAAAAGTGTGTAGGAACATGTGAAATGTGTATTAAAGTTCTACTCTTTTCATCATATTAGTCCTGTGACCATCATCACCCAGCGAGTGACAAGACCCAAATTATATTATTCATAGATTGACTACTCTATCCATACATATTGCTTGCTAATTGTATTCATCAAGGTTATGTTTTGACATTTTTTCTGAAGCCATTTGCTTCTTTCTTGACTACATTTACCATGCCCCTCTCCCACCTGCCCGCCCCCAAAAGTACAGCTCGGCTTCATCCCTACTGCAGAGACACAATTACAGTGTTGCACGAACAATCCAACAGCATAAACAATCCCATGACTATATTTACAATCACATGAAATTTATAGGTCACAGGTGGAGCTAATATCACGTTCAAAGTAGGCCAAGTAGATTAATTTCATCAACTTGAGCTTATCTCACTTAGTTTTATCCCTTGGACGCAGAACCATCGAATGGCAAATAGTAAGCCCCTTTGGATTGTGAGAAATGGTGAGCTACGAAAGGGGAAAAAGCCAATCAAAAACTTTCATTTTTGTACGTTTCTCCCATTCTCACCAAAATAATCAATCCAATTGAGTGGTTAAGCAAGAAACTCCAATCCTTTCTTTTTTTTTTCTTATCAAATCCCTCAATCCAGAGGGGCTGTAATAAGTGAAAAACCCAACTCAAAAGCCCAACAGGTGTGAGTAAAATGGATTACCATTCCAGGCGAAAACTTGAAGCGCTTGACAGACACCGACTTGCAAATTTCAGGCGACACCTCGGATTGATTTTCCCCAGTATTAACATCAACCATTACGAGATTCTCGGGAGGAGTATTCTGCGAATGGCTATTCTTCTCATTTGTCCGCAAATCACTCGTACGGTTCTCAACTGCCGAATCGGTATCTCTCTCACACAGATCAATCACAACTTTAGGGTTTGGGGCAGCTGAAAGTGCAGTAATCAGATCACCCTTTTCAGAAACAGACCCATTTCGGGGGTTTTGAAGCTTCGAGACGCCATTGGCGGTATCGGCTGGTTTCGAATTGGACACGGGTGTTGGGTTTTGAGGTGCCAAGGAGGAAGTATTGGGATTGGATGTGTGGGGTTTATTAGGGTTTTGGGAGAGGGCGTGACGGTCGAAGAAATGCTGGATTCCGAACTTGGAAGGCTGGGAGTTTTGGTTCGATTTCTTGGACGCAGAGTTGAGCTTCTTCTTCGGAGGCATTTTGAAGTCCTAACAGTGCAAAATTAGGGTTTCGATCTCCTTTAGCTCCCAAATCTATACATTACTCATCTGTGCTGGGGGGGAGAGAGAGAGGGAGAGGGAGAGGGAGAGGGAGAGAGAGGGAATAGAAAAAGGTGTTTTGTGGATTTTCCCGCCCAAAGAAACGAGATCCTTTCAATTGTTTTTATTTAAGGAGGGAAAGTGGCATGGCCGTTTAATCAAATCTTTGGTGACATCTGTCACGCCCCAAATCCTGGAGCATAACCGGCTATGAACCAAGAAATAACTCTTGCAACACAAAGCCTACAAAAATAAAAATAATAATAATAATTTTTCACAACCCAAATTAATTAAACTAAAATCTGAATTATATAATTCAAAATGTGAACCAAACCAACATTTTTTTATAGCAAATTGGGTAAAAAATCCCAAATATTCCAACTTCAAATTTATTAATAAAAGCTAAATAAATAAAAGCGCGAAAGCTGTTAACATAACTAAAAGAAATTAAAAAAAATGCAAATGCCTTAGAGGTCCAAACAGTGGGTCCCGACACATCTCAGAGTCCACTGTAATGCTCCCCGAACTAGCCTGAAAAGAATGTGGAATAAATCCGTCAACTCATAGCTCAATGAGTAGTTAAGCATGCTAAGGGTAAAAAGTACAATGTGGCATACGTTTAAACAAAAGATAATTGAGGCGGCAAGGAAATGGTTTCAAATAACAAAGGTTGGTAGCTCAACAAGTGGTATCAAGGAGATGAATGTCCGATCAACGAATAACAAAAACAACAAGCGAATCACAAAAATAAGCATTTATACCAATCAGCTTGTCCAAGAATACCAGAACGACGAACAACAATAAATAGGAGTCTTAACCAAATTACGTGGGAACCATAATAATAATAACAATTGCCAAAAGCCAAATATTTTCTCAGGGCTTTGCCCGTTGGATCCAACACCGTACTTAGAGTCACCTCAGGATGGCGCCTGAGTCTTTTCCCTAAGTCGGTCCGGAATAGGGTCACAGGGTATTTCACAAGTCTCTTCCCTATCCGTTGAGCACTAGAGTCACAGGGTATTTCACAAGTCTTTTCCCTAGTGGCCAAAGTCACCACAGGATGGCACCCGAGTCTTTTCCTTGGACTTCCACAAATATGTACATGGTCCCAAACACCAAATAACGGTAACCAGAAATATCATGGAATCAATGGTTAGACAACAAGCAAAATAAGAACAATCAATCATTCCGAAATATTATCAATTAACCTTGTATGCCAAAGGGTACGTCAATTTTCAATAAATTGTCAACAAATAAGAACACAATTCCCCATCACAACGAATTAAAGAATATGTCAAAGAAACGATAGGCTCAAGGGGATTTCAAATGAAGGGATCACATGCTTAACCATTCACCTCGGTCGAAATGATAGACCCCAAAATGCGATGCTCGAGTCTCACTAATCTGGAACACAAATGAATGTAAATACATAACTATAAGTATATATATACTAATGACCAACAGATTACACGCTACTGTACCACTACAATTAATTAATGTATCAAATAGCAATTTTTATTATTCATAAGTCTACCCACAAATAAAATCCTATTAACTAGCAAACCCATCACAAGTATATGCCAACAAAACCCAATCTATAACTCCGGATGTATTCCCAAGAACAATATGTGTATCCTTCGTACTCACTACCCACAAAGGGCACCGACTGACTGACTCTGTAGGAATTTAATTAATAGACTTGGAAAAGATCATTAACTAAAGAAAAAAAAGAAGATGAATTACCTGTAAAACTCGCCCAACTTAAGAATGCTGAAGTACCTCGTTGTCTATGAATCTACGATAAACAAGATATTCACTGCCTCTTAATATAGTCTTTCATTAACCGCAGCCACCGATCTCCTATAAAACCCTATTTTAACAACAAATGGACTCTCTAACTTATATGCAAATAACATGGCCCACTCTCCCACTCCCCATAAAATTCTCTCACGTACAAATAAGTACACCTAATCTATATATCTAATGAAAAATTAGTATAATACAATTTATTAAACAAGTAGCCCCGGTGAAATGAAGTTTAATTTAAAACTAAAAGTGTTTTTTTATTATTATTATTTATTTGAAAGTCGTTAAAAAGAAAAATGGAAGAATTGATTATTTATATCAAAATTAACTTCTTCTTTTTTTTTTTTCAAAAGAAAAAGTCGGGATGTCACAACATCCAGTACAATCGTATGACACGGTGAACTAGGGTGTCAAACGGGTCGGGCCGGGCCGGGTCGGCACGGCACGTTCGAAGGTGGCACAGCACACCACAGGCACAGTCTAATCCTGACATGGCACAGAATGGCACTGTCTAAGTAGGTACGTGGCACGGCACGGGCACGGAAATGAGCGCGCACCGGGCACGACACGGAATTTGACATGGCACGACATGACACGGTATTCATCAGCCACAGCACGGGCACGACACGAAGTGGGACGGGGCATGAGTCACGACACGGCACGGGCACGAGCACGGAAGTTGGCTTGGCACGGAACTAGGACGGGAATGGCACGACACGAGCACGACATATCACAGATTCACAGTTCTAGCAAGGCACGGCACGAAACGAGGCATGGGAAAAAAATTATTAAATAAACAACTAAACAAGGAATTGATTAAAGAAAATTGGAAAAATGCAAAAAATGAAAAAAAAAAAACAAAAAAACAAAAGTTGATTAAAGACCAAAAATAAAGGGAACATATCATTATATTTTTATTTTTACGTCCCAAAATGATAGAAATTATAGAAATAATATACATGAAATTCGTTTACAAAAAATAAATTAAAATTTCAAATTATAGAAATTAAATTCTTTCACCAAATTTGAATTTGATTATAGAAATTATATGAATTAAATTATGGAAATTTTAGAAATTTTGAACTATGGAAATTTTAGAAATTAAATTCTTTTTAATAAATTTGAATTTGAATTTTAATAAAGAACAATAAATAATTCTACAGGAGCAAATCTCAGCCAAATATACGAAAGTATTGCAAACCATGACACATAAAAAATGAAGCATGTTTACCAAAGAAAATGCGCGCAAATTTTGCAAGACAAGGATGGATCACCTTGTCCACCCGAGCCTATAACCCAAATTCCCCATGTACCTGCTAACTCGATCTGTCACCGCACCAACGATAGCCCCCCCAACCAAGACAGCAAGCTCGACAAACAATCCATTCTCCAACGCCGGCCTCACTCGCTGCACTTCAGCGTCTCCAACCCCCCTCCCCCCCCCCCCCCCCCGGCCGCCGCCTCAGTGTCGTATCGATCCCAGACCACCCAAAGTCCCGCCGCCATATCCAATCGGGTCAATCGCTCCTCCAATTCCCTCCTTCCCCTAATTGCCGCCATCCTAGCCCTCCTCCTATCCTTTATCTCTTGCCGCCTCGACTCTTCCGCCAACCTCGCCTCCTCCGCCAACCTCCCCTCCTCGGCCAATTGTGAACACCCCACGGAATTGCTCACGAAAATGATTTGGTTTTGGAAAACGGTTTGATTGATTAAATGGAGTCGCCACCCGGGTTTGAGGACCGTACCTGAGAAACCTGTTGAAAAATGACTCTTTTGCCCTTTGAATAGAAAATGTTTTACTAATCTCGCAAAATGAGATTTCTCGGGTCCGGGAGCTAGGTTACGAAAGGGGAAGGAATTTAAAGCACCCCTCTCGCCCGGTGTGACTACCGGTCTCTACTAGATGTTTAAGGGATTTTGAAAATACCATTTGAATAGACCTTGACTACGAATTCATGCGAAGACACATAAATGCATTGAGAAGATTAATGAAATATGTGTGGATGCTTGTGCAAAACGTTATGGATGAATGATATAAGACGCTAAAACTTGATTAAATCACACTCAAACTGTTCAAAGATGCCTTAGAAACTGATCACCAACATCGTACTTGCCACACCTGGATGGCAATCTGGACACCTGGATTAGGCAGATCCAGGCGCCTGGATTGAATGCAGGCGCCTGGAATGGGCGAATCCAGGCGCCTGGATGGCCTACCAGACAGCAAACTTAAAACCCCATTTTCCACAATAAACCCAAAATGTAATACTCTATGCTCATTCATACTTGTTCAAAATGATGCTAAATGACTTCTTGGGTGATTAAAATGCAAGTAAAGCAGAAAATATGACAAGGGAGAAAGGAATCCAGGCACCTACATTGAGAGGATCTAGGCGCCTGGATTTAATGCAGGCGCTTGAACTGAGCTAATCCAGGCGCCTGGATTGCATTCTGATACATAAAACAGATTTCTTCCTTGTTTGATTCAAACCTCTTCTAAGTCCTCCACTAGTATAGAAGACTAGTAAGAACTTGGTTGAGTCCCCCTCAGATTTCTTCCTTGTTTAAATTCTTTCACTAAATTTGAATTTGATTATAGAAATTATAGGAATTAAATTATGGAAATTTTAGAAATTTTAAATTATGGAAATTATAGAAATTAAATTCTTTAAATAAATTTGAATTTTAATAAAGAACAATAAATAATTCTACAGTAGAAAATCTCAGCCAAATATACGAAAGTATTACAAACCATGACACATCAAAGATCAAGCATGCTTACCAAAGAAAATGCGCGCAAATTTTGTAGGACAAAGGTGGATCACCTTGTCCACCCGAGCCTCCAACCCAAATTCCCCATGTACCTGCTAACTCGATTTGTCACCACTCGATTTGTCACCGCAGCAATGAAAGCCCCCCCCCCCCCCCCCCCCCCCAACAAGCTCGGCAAGCAGTCCATTCTGTGGCGCCAGCCTCACACGCTGCGCCTCAATGTTCACCACACCCTCCCCCCCGCCGCCTCAGTGTCGTATCGATCCCCGACCACCCAAAGTCCCGCCTCCATCTCCAATTAGGCCAATCGCTCCTCCAATTCTGTGGTTCTATGCGCTTCCCTCCTTCCCCCAATTGCCACCATCCTAGCCCTCCTCCTATCGCTCATCTCTTGTCGCCTCGCCTCCTCCACCAACGTCACCTCCTCGGCCAACATCGCCTCCTCCGAGTTCAACCAACGATGGATTGCTATTATCGTAGCAATTATAGCAACTACTATTCCACCGATCACGAAGACGCATTTTAGGATATCCATCGTCTCCCTCGAGCCTGAACTGAACAGAGAGATTAAGTTCGAGAAGCAGAGCAGAGGAAGGTAGTGCGGTAGTGTACCTCAATTGGAAAGATGGAACTTCAAGAACGTCCATTGCATAAACGAAGCCCTTCTTCTCCCCATTCTTCACCAACCTGAAGATGTCAGCAGCATAAGCTTCTCCGGCCTCGCCGAACCCAGCATTGTAACCTTCCTTCTAGGGGTGTCAAACGAGCCGGGTTGGTACGAGCACGACACATTCGGAGGTGACACGGCATGTCACAGGCACAGTCTAATCCTGGCATGGCACGAAACGGCACGATCTAAGTGGGCACGTGGCACGACACGGGCACGAAAATGAACGCGCAAGGCACGAAATTTGGAATGTGGCACGGCACGAGCACGGAAATGACCGCGCACGGCACAGGCACGACACGAAATTTTGCACGGCACGACACGACACTGTATTCGACAGGCATGGGCACGACACGAAGTGGGAAGGGGCACGAGTCACGACAAGACATGACACCGTTCTAGCACAACACAAGCACGAGCACGGAAGTTGACTTGGCACAGAACAGAACAGAACTAGGACGGGAATGGCACGACATATCACGGATTCACGGTTCTAGCAAGGCACAACACGGCACGACACGAAACGAGGCATGGAAAAAAAAAGTTCTTAAATAAACAACTAAACAAGAAATTGATTAAAGAAAATTGGAAAATTGGAAAAATGAAAAAATGCAAAAAAAAAAAAAAAAAAGGAAGTTGATTAAAGACCAAAAATAAAGGGAACATGTCATTATATTTTTATTTTTACATCCCAAAATGATAGAAATTATAGAAATAATGTAAATGAAATTCTTTTAAAAAAATTAATTAAAATTTTAAATTATAGAAATTAAATTCTTTCAAATTACAGGAATTAAATTATGGAAATTTTAGAAATTTTAAATTTTGGAAATTATAGAAATTAAATTCTTTTAATAAATTTGAATTTGAATTTTAATAAAGAACAATAAATAATTCTACAGTAACAAATCTCAGCCAAATATACGAAAGTATTGCAAACCATGACACATCAAAGATCAAGCATGCTTACCAAAGAAAATGCGCGCAAATTTTGTAGGACAAAGGTGGATCACCTTGTCCACCCGAGCCTCCAACTCAAATTCCCCATGTACCTGCTAACTCGATCTGTCACCGCACCAATGATAGCCCCCCCCCCCCCCCCCCCCCCAACCAAGACAACAAGCTCGGCAAGCAGTCCATTCTTCGGCGCCGACCTCACTCGCTGTGCCTCAACGTCAACTGCACCCCCCCTTCCCCCCCCCGCCAACCCCGTCGCCTCAGTGTCGTATCGATCCTGGACCACCTAAAGTCCCGCCTCCATCTCCAATTGGGCCAATCGCTCCTGCAATTCCGTGGTTCTCTCCGCTTCCCTTCTTCCCCTAATTGCCGCCATCCTAGCCCTCCTCCTATCCCTCATCTCCGTTCGCCTCGCCTCGCCTCCTCGACCAACGTCGCCTCCTCCAAGTTCAACTAGCGACGGATTGCTATTATCGTAGCAACTATAGCGACTACTATTCCACCGATCACGAAAACGCATTTTAGGATATCCATCGTCTCCCTTGAGCCTGAACTGAATAGAGAGATTAAGTTCAAGAAGCAGAGTAGAGGAAGGTAATGCGGTAGTGTACCTCAATTGGAAAGATGGAACTTCAAGAACGTCCATTGCATAAACGAAGCCCTTCTTCTCCCCATTCTTCACCAACCTGAAGATGTCAGCGGCATAAGCTTCTCCGGCCTCGCCGAACCCAGCATCGTAACCTTCCTTGTAGGGGTGTCAAACGGGCTGGGTCGGCATGGGCACGACACGTTCGGAGGTGGCACGACATGCCAAAAGCACAGTCTAATCCTAGCACGGAATAGAACGGCACGGTCTAAGTGGGCACATGACACGGCACGAGCACGAAAATGAACGCACAAGGCACAGGATTTGGCACGTGGCACGGGCACGGGCACGGAAATGAGTGCGCACGGCTCAGGCACAGGCACGACACAGAATTTTGCACAACACGGCAAGACACTACACAGTATTTGATCGGCACGGGCACGACACGAAGTGGGACGGGGCACGAGTCACGACACGACATGACACCGTTCTAGCACGGCACGAGCACGAAAGTTGGCTTGGCACGGAACGGCACAGAACTAGGACGGGAATGGCACGACATTTCACGGATTCACGGTTCTAGCAAGGCACGACACGGCACAACACAAAACAAGGCATGGAAAAAAAAGTTCTTAAATAAACAACTAAACAAGGAATTGATTAAAGAAAATTGGAAAAATGAAAAAATGCAAAAAAATGCAAAAAAAAAAAAAAAATTGATTAAAGACCAAAATGATAGAAATTATAGAAATAATATAAATGAAATTCTTTTAAAAAAATTAATGAAAATTTTAAATTATAGAAATTAAATTCTTTCACTAAATTTGAATATGATTATAGAAATTACAGGAATTAAATTATAGAAATTTTAGAAATTTTAAATTATGGAAATTATAGAAATTAAATTCTTTTAATAAATTTGAATTTAATAAAGAACAATAAATAATTCTACAGTAACAAATCTCAGCCAAATATACGAAAGTATTGCAAACCATGACACATCAAAGATCAAGCATGCTTACCAAAGAAAATGCGCGCAAATTTTGCAGGACAAGGGTGGATCACCTTGTCCACCCAAGCCTCCAACCCAAATTCCCCATGTACCTGCTAACTTGATCTATCACCGCACCAACGATAGCCCCCCCAACCAAGACAGCAAGCTCGACAAGCAGTCCATTCTCTGGCACCGACCTCACTCGCTATGCCTCAACGTCAACACCCCCCCCCCCCCCCCCCCCCATCTCCAATCGGGCCAAGCGCTCCTCCAATTCCGTAGTTCTTTCCGCCTCCCTCCTTCTCCTAATTGCTGCCATCCTAGCCCTCCTCCTATCCCTCATCTTTGTTCGCCTTGCCTCCTCGGCCAACCTCGCCTCCTCTGCTAACGTCGCCTCCTCGGCCAACGTTGCCTCCTCTAAGTTCAACTAGCGACGGATTGCTATTATCGTAGCAACTATAGCGAATACTATTCCACCGATCACGAAAACGCATTTTAGGATATCCATTGTCTCCCTCGAGCCTGAACTGAACAGAGAGATTAAGTTCGAGAAGCAGAGTAGAGGAAGGTAGTGCGGTAGTGTACCTCAATTGGAAAGATGGAACTTCAAGAACGTCCATTGCATAAACGATACCCTTGCAGAAGCCGTCTTCTCCCCATTATTCACCAGCTGAAGATGTTAGCGGCATAAGCTTCTTCGGCCTCGCCGAACCCAACATCGTAACCTTCCTTGTGAACCAACCACACTCCCATTATTGGAACGAGGTGGCGGATAAATCTGATCCAACCCAACCCATTTCGGACCGGGAATGGGAGCCCCGTCGAATTACCTGGTCGGAGTTGGGGTCGTGTCGTAATTTTAGTCCTTTGCCATTCCTACTCTCATCCTACTAACATCATTATTTTTGGTAAGTACGAAAATCTCTCCGTAATTGATGTTTTTTTTTTTTAGACAATAATCTTCTTAAAATGTCATCCAAGGGTCTTGTCTAGTTCATTCTGGGCATTTTTTTCCGCTTATATCAATGATTAAAATTTTTCATTTTATAAAACTCTTTAAGAGCTTCGATATAATTTTTCAATTTATTGATGTTCTTGATAAATTTTTTTTTAAAAATGAATGATTTTTATTAAAGAAGTAGGCCCCAAAAAGATTAAAAATAAATAAATAAATGAACCGGAGGTTGAGTCCTTTGGAGAGACTGAAGAGGCTCCATGCCCTCTTGTAACATTAGTCAATTGGTCAAAGTTTAGGGTGGAGATGTACAAAATACTCTTCATGAGTTTTTTTTTTAAGTCCAGTGCACGCACACAATAACCAACCACGACCTCTCACCCATTTGTATGTCGTATTCCTAGATTTATTGTTTAAACTCTTGAGAAAAATACTGTCAAAAGAAGTAAACAGACCAATGCAATTGCTCACCTATTTGAGAATGTAAAATCAGAATCCATCTTTAGAATCAGCACCGAACACCCACTGTCTCAAAGTGTATGGGAGATAGTTCCCCAACTTCATGGATTGTTTTGTAGAATTCTTTTGACTATTTTCGAATCATACTTTCAATCAACCATGTTACACGAGATATATTGAATGGTTTAGCTACATCATCCATTGAAAATGATTTCGCTGAAAATCTAATGTTACACAACAAAAAAAAAAATTTAACGGAATATTACACAAGTTTAATTGATACATTTACCTTAAAAAATGCAAGAAAAGCAATATTGAAGTGATACTTTGAATTATTTTAATTGCGCTTTTTTAATTCCAAATTTGTATCTTTTGAAATTATAGTACCTTTAAATGTGAAAGGGCCAACTTGATTTTTTCGCTTGCTCCATTCACATGCTACAAGCAATGAAAAAAGTATTTTTAGCCTCACTAAACGGCTTCAAAACGAGCCAAAGTACCGATCGAAAAAAAAAATCAAGTAATTACCCATTGAACCGGTTGATTGGAACTTGCTAATATTTTGCAACATTCTCTAGTCGTCTTCTCTTTTATGCGATCGCGACAGTGCCCGGTTCCATCAAATCGACATACCATTATTGCTTCTATAGCTCGAGTTTCAGTTCATTTGCTTATGGTTCTATTGTTGTAGTTCAGTGTGGATTTGGCATAACGGATTGAGATTTGGTGTTCAATTGTGTATTTTCATATTATAGTGATCCCCACCCCCTCCCTATTTACAGTGTTCCTATTGTAATCTGTAATCTGTATACTGATTCAATTGATTTTCAACTTTTGCAAAAAAAAAAAAAAAAAATCCCGTTAAAAAGAAAAAGAGTAGGTTGAGGTTGGTTCTAATTCATCTCATTCATGTCCAAGTCCATACCGAAGATACAAAGTACAAACAAGTGATTCAAGTCTTGACATTTCACCAACTGGGGCATGGTACCCAAGTTGGCAATGGTCTCCTCCACGGCTCCACCCTTCTACCGAGAGAAAGAAAAAGCCTTTAACATTTCAACTTGCGATGGGAATTGACATGTACAGTGCATGGTGCAAACCGTGACTCTCTGCCCTCCATCTCACTTGGACTGATGGATTCGACACTAGAGCTAACTTCATGCGATTTTTCTTGTTTTGTTGTCATTGTGTTGTATATTTGATTTCTTATGTAGAATTTTGCTTGGTTTCATTTTTTATTCTTAGGTTTATAAGCCGCGCAATTTGTATCCGGTCCATGGTAAGAAAATTACTTTTTCGTTCCCTTCAATGCATGACAGGAGGGGGTATTTCCAAAGTGACAAATGTGCCAGCTTTTCTGTCAAATAAGACTATAGTGGGTAGATGATAAGTCCCAAATGTTGTATATATCCGGGCTTATCTCGCTCGTTGTGATCATACACATGTGCATTTTATGCCATTATACGATTGATTTTGTGTGAGTTGTGTTTTTAATGAGTTTTAGAAAATCGGAGCTAAAAAGTGTGTCTAAAACTCCAAATAATCCCCGGTTGTATCCGGAAGTACCCAAGGTCCCGCAATGCCGTGGAGGACAATCGCCGAAGCTTAGAAGTCGATTAAAAAATCTTTGAAAGGTTCAAGGGAGGCCCGGGAATGCAAAAAGTCACAAGTCAAGCCGTTGGTTTTGAAGCCGTGCTTGACACTCACGAAAACTCCCGAAGGAAGTTCGGGAGTGAACGAGAACTCAAGTGATCAAGGAACACCTCCCCCGAGGGTCGCACAACTCATTTAAGTGTTTTGGAGGAAGTCCGGAAGCACGCAATCCAATGGGAGTGATCAAAGAAGTCAAATTCAAATCCAGACCAATCCGGACCGATCCGGAATTATTCTGGACCGATCCGGATTTGCAAATTATTTTCCAGACGATTCCGGACCGATCTGGAATTATTCTGGACCGGTCCAGAATTGCTCTGAACCATTTTTTTTGGCACTTTATGCAGTTTCTATTAATGACAAGTTTATGGTTGTGAGGGCTTTATTGGATATTTTGTAGAGAGAGAAAGGGAAGACTATTGGGGGGCTCTCTCCTCTCTCCTTCTCACATACCTTCTCTTTTATTTTTCTTAGTTAGTTTTTGCTCTCACCTCTCTCCTCCGTTGGAGAGAGTTTAAGGTCTCTCTCTCTAGAATACTCAAGTAAGTACTAAGTTCCCGTTAATTTGTCGTTTATTAATGTTGTAGCCACTCGTTGGATCTCTATATAAATCAAGTTTTTTTCGTTTTTATCGGTTAAATTGTATTCTCCATGTTCTAGTCATTTCCTTCTTAAACCTTAGTTTTTACTTGTTTGTGATTTCCTTAAGGCTTAAAGTTGTAGGCAAGCTTAGGATCTTCTATAAAAACAAGTTTTTAAAGTCATTTGTTATGTTCTTTATTTCCTTTATAAAAACAGTCATGTTTCCCGTAGTTATGATTGAGTAATCGTTTTAGGCTCGGTCATGGGGTGATTAGCACCTCGTGACTTAGATTCATTCGCTTTCCTCGCCATAAAGCAAACATTGTTTGTTAATCAAAGAGTAAGGATTGATTTTATGTATCAAAATTTGAATTTGTTAATCCCGTTGATCACACGTAGCCAAGGGCTTGACCACTTGGCACGTGTGATACTTGGAGTGATGTCAATCAAAATGTTCGTATAAATGGCACAAGAATCCTACTCTTTGAGAAACACCATTTCTAGTCAAACGAATTTATCTTCCGTTCGGGGTAGTTTAACAACGCCCCGAGCCGGTTATTTTAGAGGAGAACGAATCGGCCTAAGACATGGGTGTTGTGAACCCCTTGACTTAGCCTTGCTTTAATTAGTCTTTTAAACCTCGCGTCATTCACGAAGTTAAGTGTATTCCACCAAACAAACTCCAAAAGCTAAGTTTGCCGCTTCAAGGCCGAAAACGTACACTTGCAAGACAACTCTCACGCCGGGTGCGTTCGGTCCCTGTGGATTCGACCCGGTTTTACCGGTTATTATGCTACCGCCGACCTAACCCTACGCTTGGGACGACACCATCTACGATACAATCCAAGGTCACAAGCAGTAACATTGTTAACCGGGACCACGTTGAACACATTTTCTGTCAAATCATCACATGAGAGAAGCTTTTCTCCACTCAGCTAGTGATATCAGTAAAATGTGAACTCCAAAATCTGACTGAGGACCACTCTGGATTGGGAGAACGAAGATGTAACCGGTGCTCTTAAAAAGATGACAAACAACCCCATTAACCATTTCATAAATTTTGGATTCACTCCATGTCAATGCAAATAAAACTTGACGTACAAAAAATGGGACACACTGTCGAGGCTAGGGGCTATCTTGCACTGAAAACAGGTTCTGCATCGGCAGTTGGCTGGGTTCTTCGTGTATACTTGAGTAGTAAACCCTCAGAAGACAAGCCTGGCACACTTAAATCCCTATAAATCAAATGTGGAAACAGATCAACAATCCAGACTACAAAAAAAACAGGGGAAAAAAAAAAAAAACCAAGCTAATCAAAATAGGCCTAGAAGTTGAAGAGCAACAAAAGCTAATGAACCTGATGTAAGGCTGAAGGTCTTTCCACTCCCATTTCGGTCGCTCTCGAAAGAGCATTGAGAATCGCTCTGTAGGGGCAGAGGGAAGAGAAGAAACACTAAAGGCATAGACCCAAGTCTCAATCCCAAGTTTCTCAGTTAAAACTTCCCCTTCCAACATGTCGAAACTGGCCTGCATTCCATCAGGAATCTTCTTCGTCCACTCCACCATGAAATTATCCATTCTCATTTTCCCTCCTCTCAATATCCTTCTCGCGAAATGCAAACAAACCCGCTTCTCATCCAACCTCCCCACACCCTCATCCGCTATAGAACCGTAAACTCGCAAACAATGGTGTGCTATTTCGCGAGGAAACCCATCCGATTGAAGCACATTAACAACTTCACTTTCATTTAGTGCATTCAAAGACCAATCATTCAATACTGCATTGTGCAAAAGCATATTTAGAATCCCATCCATGTAGTTATCATCCACAATTCTCCAATATCCGCCAATTTCAACTGCAGAAAGAGAGTGTAGTCCAGACTTCAGTTCATCGTCGCTAGCTTGCACCTTGTCAATTAGATCTTCCCAACAGTACAACCCTCTATTACTATTTTCCATTCCATTTGGCTCCTCCATTACTACCTCCTCATCGAATGGGTAAGGATTCTCAGAGAGAAGCTTTTTAAGCTTGTCGATTCTGGGAGCAACCTCAACAAGTTCCATGATGCCGGGTGCCACTTTGAAGACTGGTGCGACCAATTTCTTGTCATGTTCTTCTGTGTTTCCACGCAAAACAGATTGATCCGAAGGGGGGATAAGTAAAACAGAATTTGAAGTTCCAACAAACTTGACGGCGTAAGTTTTAGACCGAGTACAAAGAACTGCATCTTCATCGGGCTGTCCTCTTAAGGTCACTCTGAAAATGAAGAAATTGGGAAATTTATGAAAACCCTACCATTTAGTTGGAAATCAAGGCACTTTAGTGACACTCCAGCTGTTAGAATTGTAAGGCTTAGGCACTTAGCTACAGGGTGTCAAAGGCAAAGCGAAGATTTGTTCTTCGGAAGGGCCAATGTAAGTGTAACAAAATGCTCCTGAGATGACGATAATTTCATACTCAGGCATTGCACAAAGATTAGCAAGGGAATATAATAAATCCACGTTAGTCACATTAAGGGTTAATATAACAGGTCATGCTAGCCACTGGCCATTGGGTAGTACTTAAGGGGTTATTAACAATGCCAACAAGTTAAAAGAGTTTTCAATTCCCATTTCAAATAGTCCCATATACTCTTTCTTTTCCAATACTCTTTTTTGTACATGCACTTAAATTTGGATGGTTGTTAGCAAAGTAGCACAGATATGAACACAAGTCAAGGTACACACGATAGATACGTTATTTCTCTGAAGGGTAGGACACTGCAGTGCACGTTATGGACACACTGAATTAGGTATACCCAAGTTTGTGGTTATACCTATACATTCCCATAAGTTCACATCCCGAGTTAGAAAATACATATTATATATTAAGTTATGAAGAAGCCCCATGGTCACAGGACCCCTGAAATCGTTAAAAAATAGGCGAATAACACCGCTACATATTGTTACTCATGATAATGTTTATTTATCAGATTATATACTGTCTCTCTTATATGGGTTTACGTAGCATGTAATCCTGATAACGTGATGATATTTTACCAACTAGTACATGAAAGTGGAGTGGGAAATTCCAAAATTTTGAGTCATGCATTCGTAAGTTAAATGTGCAGTGCAAAAATAGTTACAAAAAAGTGTCAATCATAGTTTATTAGTTTCCAAGTCATATACACCAAACAAGTGTAGGACACGTTGCAAAAATAGTGTTCGTCACGTGTCCAAATAACAGCACCTTCAAGGGAAACAAGGAAGGTATCAATTGCATTAAAGGTAGGGGATCCTGCAGTCGATGAACGAATATAAGCTACAGCCAGTTGAGGCATTAGTTGATTGAACTGGAGATGCAACTAAGAGATCTGTGCCACCGCCCCTTGGGGTCAGACAACCTGGGATTTCCCTTCATACGACGGAGATGCAAAGTGAAAAAGTGCATTTCATATAGCTGTGAAATGACATTCATTGATTTTCACTCCTAAGAGCTCTTTCCAAATGAGAAAAGTGCATTTTATATAGCTGCAAAAGTTCATTCATTGATTTTCACTCATACGACCAAGATCAAAATGAAAAAAGTCTATCTTGTAAGGATTTTTGTTCCTTAACTATGGAAACGAAAAAAGAGTATCAGGCACATGCCTTCACGTCACCTTCCTCAAATGCACGTGCTTCTTAGGTCATTATCATTTCTGTGAAAATTTATATGTGCAGCAGAGAAAATCATACGCAATTATGTTGATAAAACAAAAAATGGTACATATGTACATAATAAGTAAGGTCGTAGCATGTTGTTGGAGAACTACTCTTTCCAATGGTTAGGCCTTAAAAGGAATTTTAGAAAACTTAGGGAGGCATTCCATATTGATTATCAAAATCTCCCTAAATTGTAGGGTAATAGAATGATTACTATAACTTGAAAGGGGCCACGGCAAACATCGCCCCCCTCCCGCTTACCTATCTTGGAGGACATCTGGGAGAAGCTTCTCATCCAGCTCGAGGAGAATCAGATCATCATGAGGACCAAAGAGAGGATGATATGCTAGAGAGACTGATGAAGTGGGTTGGATGTTTAAAACTGCTTCTGCTCCTCCTACGCAATCTGGCTGTTGGTGCTCCACCTCCATCTCCATTGCCCCTGCTATCTGCTCAACAGGCTTCTAATGATCAATTATACAGACCTTCTGTAGAAGAAGGAACTAGAATCCATGATAGAGAAGTGCAAGCCCAACACCCATCGCAACATGCTTGACGTCTAGTTCCAAACAAAAGTGACAAATGACAGACCTATTTCGTGTAACCTGTTTTCAATTTGCTGGTGACTTCTCAATATGGAAGCTTTAGATTTTTGCAGCTATCTGCAATAAGGTAAATAACTGAGTAAATATACATGGAGTTTTATATTATTGAGGACAAACAAAATCCAAAAGTACATACCCAGTCAAAAACTGAAATAAACTGTAATAAAACCCATCATTACACTGCCACATAGAAAGTCACTAAACAAAACAGCAGTTCGGATAATAACGCATTTCAGTAAACAGAAACAAGTTAATTCTCAGAACAAACTTATCCATCAAAGACAGGTTCATCCATTACTGACAAGCTATGTAGCACGAACACGGATACGGCAATTTTGAAAAAAGGGACACGGACACGGCGGGGGACACAGCAATATATATTAATTTATATGTAAATATTATAAAAAAATTAAAAAAACTAAAAAATTTAAAGATTGATAATTACAGTTTGTCCCCCAAAAATTAAAAAAAATTACAATTTAACCCCTGAAAATTAAAAAATTACAGATTGACCCCAGATTTTTTAAAAAAATTACAATTTGCCCCCTGCCGTGTCCCCCACGTGTCCCCGTCAAAAAATTCAAAAAAATTGGGGGACACACCACGTGGCGTGTCCCATACAGCGTGTCCCCGCCATATCCGTGTCCCCGTGTCCCAAATACGGCGCCTCCTAGGAGTGTCGGTGCTTCATAGCCAACAAGATATATCAATACATGGAGTTTTTATTATTTAGGACAAACAAAATCCAAAAAAATATACCCAGTCAAAAACTGAAATAAACTGTAATAAAACCCATCATTGCACTGCCACTTAGAAAGTCACTAAACAACACAGCAGTTTAGATAATAACGCATTTCAGTAAACAGAAACAAGTTAATTCACAAATATACAATTATCCATCAAATACAGGATCTTCCAATAATTAGCTCAATGGAGTATTGTAGCTGACATATTATTACCGGCATGCAATCACATAAAACATCTTTGCAACATGCATAATAAAGTACAGGTGAGTTTGTGAGCCAGGCAAACTCAAAAACATGTACAAGGTCACTCCACTAAAAAACATAGAGATGGTCATTCATTAAGGGGTACTTCGCCGTGTGAAACTATTCGTAACAGATCAAATTTTTAGTTTCCATTGACAGTAGAGGGCTGACAACCTTCTAAATGTATTCGAGAGTCAAGACAATAAATTGAGTGGAATAATCATTTCTGGAGACAAAAACTTTGCAGCCATTCACATAATATGGTAATAGCAACTTAAACTCTCATAGCATTTTTATAAGTTGACACTGAAGTACTACACTTAGATTTGGAAGGTTAACCCTAACTCAGTTGTTCTACTGGTTCAGATTTAAACAAAAGTTAAGAACGATGGAAAAAGAAGGTGAAAAGGGTACTGAGCCTACTGGCCATGCATTAAATATCCACTCCACATGCAAAAATCACGGAATTGGGAAACTAAGGAAATGGAAGCCAATTGTAATTCAACATACATAAACTTGTTTTATGTCCCCAGTGCACAATGCTAATCTATGAAGAGGGTCGAAATGTAAGTCCAGGTCCCTACACAAGCTTGGGGCAGAAAAAGGCCAAGCACTAGAGGCTAGAACCTAGCGCGGACTCAACCAAGTCAAGGCCAACTTGGGGGCAGCAAGAGGTGGCAACATGAAATCGGGCTTGACAAGGCCAACCTTACTCACTGACTGAGCTTGGACTGAGCAAACTGGACCCAGAAACTTAAACACATATATGACTATAGATGTGCGACCAAGGAATGCCAATAACCTAGTAAATTCTAGTTTGGAGTACACTTTCCAAAATATAATTGACGGCCATTTTAAAGCAGTAAATTTGGCAAATTGGCAATCCCCATAATTTTTCAAGAGTTTTGGGGAAAATAAGACGTTAAAGACTTAGGATCCAGTTGAACCAGTCTGATACTCTGATTGGATAACGGAAAAAGAAGGCATGTGGCAGATTGCCATAAGATGCAAGACTGGAGAATGCGAAATGTAGTCAGGAGGGTTAGTGGCCTTTCATTGTGAATGTAGAAGGAACCCTTCCAGAAGATTTCTATCCAATAGACTTGGGGTCCCCACTTAAAGAGGATACCCGTGCTGCTAGGTGAGCATGAAAGGTGGTCACATACACGTGATTAGGGACTTAAGAATCATGGACACAAACAAAGATCCAGATACGGACACGGATACGAACACGTGACATGGCAATTCAAAGTTAATGGTGACACAAACACGGCAGGGGGCATGTTCAAAGTAAAAAATGCATATACTTTATATACATTTAGTTGTGATTAACATGGATATATATCTGGAAATACCCAAAACTAATGAAAATCAACACTGACTTTGGCACAAAAATAAAAAACTACTAACACTGTTTTACATAATTAAGAAATGATTCTTATTCAAGAAAAACAAAACATGAGGCACAAGTAACAAGTTTCTCATTAGTTTTTTTTTATCCTAAAACAAGAATTTAAAAAATAAAGTGAGATTACGCCGTGTCCCCATATGTGTCCCGCTGTGTCCCATGCTCAAATTTCAGTTTAAATAATTGGAGACACCACTTGGCATATCCCATAAGTATCCCTGGCATGTCTATGTCCCCAGCGTATTTGACACAAGTTTGGCCACCACATAGGTGCGTCAATGCTTCGTAGCCAGGGACTCTAGGTGCCGCAGACCAATATATGTCCTGCTGTGTCCCATGCTCAAATTTTGGTTTAAATAATCGGAGACACCACTTGGCGCATCCCATAAGTATCCCCGGCGTGTCTTTGTTCCGGGCGTGTTTGACACAAGTTTGGTGACCACATAGGTGCATCAATGCTTCGTAGCCAGGGACTCTTGGTGCCCCAAACTTCCACAAGCATAAACGGCAACATACCACTGGCCCAAGGTACATTCTCTTAACTCTGTGTAACCCAAACTCCAAGTTCACTTCGATTTTGATCAGATGAATGGTCAAGCTGATCTTGAATCATATCGTCAGCTCGCAGCTTAAAGCACTCGTTCTGTCCAAGTTCCAACCGTAAGTTGCGATGCGAACAGATGCTCCCTCCGGCCGTCCAGTCCCTGGGCTGCTCTCGATTCAAAAGAGTCGAGTCAGGAGCAGAAGGAGGGACTTAAGTCATGAGAGTGAGATATTGTAAGAGTAGATGTTGCCTCTGATGTCTCCAAGCCAGCCATACTTAGGCATCTGAGTGTGTTCCAGCCAAGCTCTAGTCAGGTGGAACTAATGGTGCCTTACTGATTGCAGAGGATTCACCTAAGGGAGGAGAGCCTGTACAAAATAGACATACAAATAGTAGAGGAAAAAAGTATCTATTTGGTAGTGGTAAGTCAGTAACAGGGAAAACCACTAGTACACCCACCAACGAAGCATTCCTGAAGGCACCTATATTGAGCTAACAATCTATAGTTTTCAAATTTCAACATCCTTACCCAACAACTCTCATTTGCTCATGTTCAAAATAGATTACCCAAGCAAAGAGTTCAGGCATAGAGCTAAGCTCACTAGCAAACATTGGGCAGATGTATTTTCCAAAACAATGATTTTCCTTACACACGTAAGCGTAGGCGATATGGTTTCCTGATGAAACCCTAGCTTCCCTTACCGTCTCTGGCCTCCTTTCCGGCGGCCGTCGCCGGCCGTTCCTTCCTTCCTCCTATATTTTTTCCCTTCCTCACCTTCCGTTTTCCCCCTCCTCTTCATCGTCTGCTCTGCCATTTTCAGACGACTCTCTTTTTTTGATCCATTCCATCTCTAATTTCTGGGGTTGGAGATACGTCCTTCTGCGGTTTTTTCATCTACCCGTTGTTTCCATGGCGAGGAATTCCAATCAGCTGGCCGATTGGACTCTTGGTTCCAAGAGAAGACATTCAAATGATCGGAGGGGCAGTAATCACTCTTACCAGAGGTCTATCAGTGTCTCGTTCTCGGTCTATGTCGATAATCTTCCGTATGAGATGGATGAGGTTTGGCTTCGTCAAATCTTCAGGAGTTATGGTGATGTGGTGGACGTCTTCATCCCTAATAAACGCAGCTCTCGCTTCAACACTAAGTTCGGCTTTGTTAGATTTAGTTCGAGGGCAGAGGCTCTCGATGCTGTTCAGGATCTTCATGGGATTCTTATCAGAGATTTCCGAATCCAGGTGAACCTTGCTAGATTTTCTCAGGCCAGCAATTCATCAAGTTTCATGCACAAACCTCTTGCTTTTACTGCTGGTTGTGGGAAACAAGTAGCTTCAGATTATCAAACGAAATTCTCTAAGAGCAGAGTGTTTGTTGACGATAAGAGTCCTTCTTTTGCTGATATTGTTGCTGGCAAGAAAAATTCTGTCACCACAGCTTCTATTAAGGTTCAGGATGAGGGTGATCTTTGGCTATCCATGAGCGCTATAGCTAAACTTCCGTCTCAAAGGTCAATCGAATCTCTAAGGGAGGCTTTTATTGCTGAAGGAGTTTGGAATGTTCAGTTGAGACCAATGGGAGGTACTTTTGTCTTGCTTACTTTTGAATCCATTGATGATATGAATTCTATGCTTGAAGGAGGTGGTTTGTGCTGGCTTATGAACTTTTTTGATGAAGTTAAACAATGGAAACTTGAACCTGTTACGGAATACTCTCGGGAGGTTTGGCTTAATTGCTACGGGGTTCCTTTAAATGTGTGGAATGCAAATACTTTTTTCAGCATTGGTAGATTGTGGGGCGAGACAATTTCTTTAGACGAATCAACATCAAGTAAATCTTCTTTCTCAGTTGGCAAGGTGAAGATATCTACGAAGTCCTTCGAAGTCATTAATCATGTTGTTAATCTTGAGTTCAATGGTCAATTATTCCCTATCAGAGTTGTTGAAGAACAAGTGGGTGTTACAAGCTTCATCAAAGCAATTTGCGAATGTCCAGTAGATACGAAAGGGCAAAACATGAGCAGAGCGAACCCTTCTGTGGTGTTGCGCGCTGTGGATGAGTCTGATGTCAATTCTTTTAGTTCGGTTGATCCCGCAGGTGACAAGGACGAAGATGATGGCAGAGATGATGAGCTAGAAGGAGGAACCAAAATTTTGGATTCTAATATTTTGATAGAAAACTCTGCTCATTTGTCTTGCTTTGACATTTTGGAGTCGTTCGTTGGGGAAACTATGCTTCCCATTTTGGGTGACCAAGCTCAGATTTCTAACCTTAATGTGGTGGATAGCTCAAATTCCTTTGTTGAGGAATCCGACTCTCCTTTGGGCAATATTCATTATGAAGACAAATCAATCCATGTGGAGAATTGTTTGGAGGCTAATCAAGCTGATGGGAATATCTTCGAGGACGGGGCGGCTTATACGGGTTCCGGTCCTGACGACTCCACTTCTGCTGATCTTGTTTCTACTGACCCCCTTATTAATTATGTCGACTACAAGCGCCGCAAAAAGAAAGCCCGGACCATTAAAGGTTATCGAAGGAATCCTGTATGGACTAAAAATCCGTTGAAAGCAGCCATCTTTTCTAGAACGTCTAGTCGGGAGCAAATAGGGAAGATATCAAAATCCTTGAAGTTGGGCTTGAAGAAAGACAGTTGTGATGGGCCCACTCTATCGTCTCATGAGGATGCTAGTAGCGACTATCGGAAGAGGATTTCGATATTAATCAAGGATGCCCGCAAGAATATGGAGTTGGGTGCTTTTTGTGGCATAAAATTTTTTGGCAGGGAGAGTTTCAATATAAAGAAGTTTTTAGAATCACAGGGAGTAGAAATTTCTGAAAAGGAAATTATAGCTTTTGTTGATTTGGAGGATGGTACCTCCATTTCTGAGGAGTTCTAATTTTGCTGTTGTTGTTGGTGGGAGTTCTCTGGGTGTTCCCGGTGTCGTTTGTTTTGTTGGTTGGAGGTTTCGGCTTTTTTGGGGTTTTTGGTTCTGGGGGCGAGCTTTGAGGGAGGAGTGCTTTGTGTTTTCTTTTTCCTGCTGCTGTTTTCGAGGTGTTTTCGAAGCCTCTCTGTTGCGTTTTCTGGCTCAGGAGTCTTGGTCGTTTTGGGTGTTTTTTTTGTTTCTGTGGTTTGGTTGGCTTCTTGCCATCCTTCTTTTGTCCTGTTATTTCCCCTTCAGGGTCCTTGGCGTTTTCAGTCTCGGGTCCTTTTAATCTTTGTAATTTGTTTTCAAAGATTAATAAATTTTTGATTATCAAAAAAAAAAAACATTGGGCAGATGCCTACTGTGAGCCAAAAGTGAAGGCGAAGCTCAAAGTGGTTCAACCCACGAGGCATATAACCTAATTTATTTGTGATAGCAATATTACTTGAAGAGAAGATAGTTCTAGCATGAATTTTTCTCCTAATTAAACGTCAAGGACATAAACAGGAATTTTTCGGGAAATAGTTCTGGCAAGATTGTCAAAACAGGATATGTATCGTGTATCGTTTCTCTCAGTTTATGTATCACACTGTATATGCATCACTTACTGTACCATACCTTAGCAAATTTATCACGTACATAATCTATTCCACACACTAAAGAAACTTATATAATACAAAATTTCAAGTATTTAGCAATATAAGATGGACTAGTAACCAATCCCTATTTTAGGAAGAAGGTGTACCATGTTCAGGACCAAGCATTTCAAATCGTTAGTTGCTAGTGTGCTACCCGTTGCTCTTGTCAGCCGCAGCACAGAGCACAGATGTGAAGCAACAACAAATAATAATCCAATTGGCTCCATGGAAAATCGCAAATAGCAGAAAATAAGGTATTCCAAATGTTTCGACCCAGTATTCAACAATTAAAATCCATGCCTTATTGTTCTATCAACCAAATCTATTCTAGTTACTGACAAAGAAAATTCATTTTAGGGTTTTCAGGTAGAGAGCTGATGAGTTTTGTTAAGTACCAAATCCAATGCAAATTGCAAAGGCTGTCTATAGGAACAACATAAAATCAAGATAAGATATTTTGAACAGTGGTGTGCACCACTATATCCCGAGGGGCAATCAAACCTCCGGGTTCGAAAGCACCAAAATTTAGTGTATTCTTTACATATAATTTGAATTCTCTTTTGAGTAATTCATGCGTAGCCAAAGTGTATGAAAATTTAGTTAAATTTGTGAGTAAGTAGCTAATAAATTTTAACTGAAATATGAATGTGTTTATTTTATATAGAGCTTTGAATGCAAAAAATTTCTTTACGTCCGCTGAGATACTGGAAACAAAGGGAACAATTTGACCATCTTATGATACCTTGTCAAATCTGAATCGTATAAACTTAAAAAAAGAAAAAGAAAGAAGAAGAAGAAGAAGAGGAGAGAGAGAGAGAGAGAGAGAGAGAGAGAGAGAGAGAGAGAGGGAAAATACTAAATTTTGATAACACAGCAAAACGGGAGATTTGAAGAGAACTCACCACCGTTGCCGGTAGCTCTTCCAGTTGATCTGTTGTTTCAGGTCGATTAGGTTAGATTTAGGGTTAGTGAAAGGGGCAAGAGAGAGAGAGTTTGGGCGGGTTTTATGCGCTGCTTGTGTCCCTGGATTTGGAGGGAAAGCACGGAGCTTTTTCTACGTAACGCTAGATTCACCCAAGGGGAAAAAAAAAGGGAGCTTCTAAATGCACACACAAAATAGCTCTTCACACCCACGAAAACAGTACTCCATTCGTTTCTTTTTAATGAGAAATTTTTCTATGCCGAATGGGTACCACTTGGCGCGCCAGGTGGTACCCTGCAGCCAATCACATTGCGCCAGCTGGTGAATTTTCCACGTCTGCAGCAACAAACGTTTGCCCCATTTCCGTTTCTCTTCCGTTTGAGAACAAAATGACGGAAATCAAAAGTACCCCTAAATCTGAAAATTTGAAACCCATTTCTTCTCTCTCTCCTCCCCTCCCCGCCCAAATCCAGCACTTTTCCTGGGAACAATCTCTCACACACCCTAAATTAAAAAAATCCCCAATCTCTCTCTCTCTCTCTCCATCAAGAAGAAAAACAAATCAAGCTCTTAGATTAAGAAGAAGATTAAATTAACAGATGAACTCAGTGGAGGAAGAAGCACCTACAGTGAAGATGGATTCCAACGACCACATACCTAGATCAACTCAACAAATGGGTATGTTTTTTTTTTTTTTGATTGTTGCCCTCCAATATCTGATGACTTTTTACATAACGAGGGGGACCAATAATGGATTTTTTTATTTTTTGCCCTCCAATATCTGTTTGTCTCATTAATTTTTTAATGGATGTATGCTTAGTTTATTAGTTCTTTGATTAGTATTTTGTTTCATATATGCAGATGGCTTTGTAACTACTAAAAAAGAAAGTTTTGAGTTAAAAATTGGAATGAAAGTTAATGGTGAAAAAGAAGCTTATGACATGTACAATGGATATGCATTTAACAAGGGTTTTAGCATTCGGAGAGATGATAAAACTTTCAAAAGAGGTATGAAAGAAGTGATTCGACGCACTTTTGTGTGTTCAAGGGAGGGGTTCAGAGAATTTAGCGATCATAGCGAAGAAAAGAAGTGTAACAGGTTAGATAGTAGATGTGGATGCAGAGCACGGGTTATTTTTAAAGTGGAAAATGGTGTCTATGAAATCTGTCAGTTAGTTGGTGGATGCAGAGCACGAGTCATACTAAGCTGCTGGGAGACCAAATTACCAATATGCTATATGTTGCTGACTAGCTTAAGCACCATTCCAAGACCCGAGCGCTTCACACACCACCGCACTTCCTCAAAATCTAACCCCAGACAATAGCAAAAAAGTGGCCTCATTACCCTCCATCTATAATGAAACAATGAAACACAACAAGAAGCTTAGCGATACAAAAGCGCCACAAAACAACACAATTTTCAGCCATTATATTTCTCAAGAAGATCCACGATTCACATTAACAGGAGCAAATGACCAAATTTCAAGGAGACCATATCTAAGTTCAAACCGTAATGCTCTGAATTACAACACTAATGAGGGTTTTACTGCACTAATGAGTGAACCAAACTAAATTGAGCTGGCGAGCTTTTTATCCCGATCATATGAGAGTGTTAGAAGAGGTAAAAGATTCAAAAGCAGTCCAGATATTCACTTGGAAATATATTCAAACACCATGCCTACCCCATGATGTACAAAATTAGGCTTTTTGTCGAACACCTGGCCTACCATCACATTGCGTGAACACCAAATTAGTCTAGTAAATGGATTGGGAGACAACAGAAATAAAGGGTAGCTCTGGGGAAAATTTGGGGAAAAACTGCAATACAACTAATACCAAGGGAGGGTAGCACTGGCCCTTTGTTCTTTCTCCATAACCATTGACTACAAACAAGATCTTGAAGTTTGTACGGTTAATTTGTTAAAAAGACTTTTGCCTGTGTATGAGAAATATATTAGTCATTGAAATAATATGGTGGAGAGAAATGAACTCAGGGAAACGAAGAAGAAGAGAATTATTTCCAGAGTATATATATATTTTTTCATCGGAAACCCAAGAAAAATTTCAGAACAAAGTAAAAGCTAGAGAGATGATTATTTGCAGACTATTTACAGAGTGAAATAAATTTTGAACTGTGATAGTACTTTGATTGATGAATGATTCAGGAGTCTTCCTTTGTATGTGGATCCAGCGGCGCAATGGAAGGTTAGGCAGTTGGTTGATCTCAGAGTAAGTGGACGAGGATGAGTTGAGGCGGTGAGCAGGTGGACGAGGAGCGGTGGTCGTGCGCCAGTGGTGATGGTGGTACAACGAGAAGGGGGCGGCGGCGATAGTGGTGGTCGTACGGCGTTGGTGGTGATGGGCTCCGTTTCTCTCCACATAAACCAGAGAAGGAGAGAAAGTGGATCTGGGAGGGGAGGGGAGAGAGAAGAAATGGGTTTGAAATTTTCAGATATAAGAGGGGTTTTGATTTCCCCCATTTTGTTCTCAAACGGAAAAACGGAAATGGGGCAAATGTTTGATTCAGCAGACGTGGAAAATTCACCAGCTGGCGCAATGTGATTGGCTGCAGGGTACCACCTGGCATGGCAAGTGGTACCCATTCGGCATAGAAAAATTTCTCCTTTTTAATTGTGCACTATAGGAATACGTGCAATTTTAAATCTTTTAAAAATATATTTCTCTATATATATATTTTTTTATTTTATACCAAATTAAAGTGCTCATGAGCTCTTTAATTTGGTGGGAAAAAAATTAAAAACATTCTAAGAGAGTGCATTTTTTAATGTCTATAAAAACACACATTTTCCAATATCTATAAAAACACACATTTTCCAAACGTGACATTTTAAAAAGGGATGGAGGGAGTAACATTTTTATGTTATTGAAAAATGATAATGTCAAAACTGCTTTTGTTATGCCAAAACTTCAATGCATAATAGGCTTGTAGCACTTGCGTAGTGCAAGCCTTTTCATTGGAGTTTTGACATTAACAAAAACAGTCAGTTTGAACCTAAGACTAATACAGTTTGGCACAATGATAGCGTTATCGAGTTAGTTATCAGTAAATTAATATAGGAAGCCGATATTGTTCCATCAATTTGAACCTGAGACTTCTCGCATGGGAACTGTTAATATTTATGGGTCGGTTCGATCAGACCCAACCCACATGGGTCGTCCACATGAGTTAACTGATTGAGTTAGTTAGAAGAATGATAAGAGATGGACTCTTATTTCTATATGTTAGGAGAGTTTAAACTCTTGGTCTTTGTCTATAAATAAAGTCATACAGATATTAGAGATAGACACTGGAAACAATTATAGTTTTATATATTTCCTTCTCCCCAAAAATAATCTCCTATCAATATCTTCTTTGTAATACCCCAGGTTTGGGTGTAGATGGTGTTTAGTCCCACATTGGTTGTTTAGATGAGTTATCTTGGATATATAACAAACCATGTGGGCTACTACTAGTACCTTGGGCTTAAGCATTTTGGGCCATGTGGTGTGGCTAGTGGATCAAATCAAGGTACTGGGCTAGTGGTCTGCATGGGGCGTTACATCTTGCATTTTGCATTGCATCTTGTCTTAGATGAGGTCCAGGGTCCCTTGAGTCTATAGGCTTATGAGTCTTGTGTCATTTAGGCATGTGAGTTACCATTTATTTATTTTGTTTTGCATTTAGCTTATAGTCTGTCATATTATATTTCAAGCAGTTTAGGGTGATGGACCGTACACGACGTAATTTGAGGTCTTCAAATCGTGGCCGTGGTCGAGCCACTCGTGCAACTCGTGGCCGTGGTCGTACCATTCCAACGGGCCGTGGCCGAGGTAGTGAAAGCCCTGCTAATCATGAGGATATAGTTGACCCAGGAACTACTCCTGATCCAATTGTAGAAGCTGTTGCCGATTCTGTTCCACCTACGACTCCTATTGACCCCACTGTTGCTTACCAGGCTATACAGACCTTAGTGGGATTGTTCACTGGACAGCAAGCACAAACAGGACCAACAAATGCCACAAATTCTATGACTTTGGATAAGGGTACAACTTTGGATAGATTTTTGAAGACAACCCCTCTGTCATTCATCGGGTCTAATAAACCATCTGATGCTGAAGCTTGGTTGCTAAGATTGGAAAAAATATTTGATATTTTGGACTGTTCTGAGACACAAAAGGTACCATTGGCGACATATAAGCTAGAAGGGGATGCAGAACATTGGTGGCGTATGGCGAAGCAAAAATATAGGGGAAAAGAGCACGAGTTAGTTTGGAGTGCTTTTAAGAAGGACTTTGAAGATAAATACATTCCACCAGCAGTTAAGAATCAAAAGCGCATTGAGTTTCTTAATTTGGAACAAGGGAGTTTGTCAGTGGCTGAATATCAATGAAAATTTCATGAGTTGTCAAGGTATGCAGGGAAACAAGTGGAAAATGAAGAAGATAAGATGTGGTATTTTCTAAAAGGGCTTCGACTGGATATCCATGGACGAGTTTCTTTACTTGATGTCAAGACATTGGCTGAACTTGTGACTAAGGCTCTAACAGCAGAGAATGATATAAAAGAGGAAAATAGGAGCAAGGAGCATCAAATTAAGAGAACTCGGGAATGGTGACAACCAGGGCAAAACAATGAGGGTGGAAACTCTAATAAGAGGACGTTCAATGAGGGACATCAAGGTCAGCGGTTGTGTGATCGATGTGGGAAATCTCATTACGGTTATTCATGTGATGGCACGCCAAAGTTATGTTATAGTTGTGGTCAGCCAGGACATATAGCTGCTTGTTGCAAGGGGAAAGGAAAAGATGTTGATCGGTCTCAGGGGCAAGGTGTTATCTCGTTTTACTGTATCTACTAGGCGTATTATGGTTTAATTTACTTGTGTGACGTGTTAAGTTTAATTTCACTATTTATTTATTTTTTTTTCTAAATTTCGAGGACGAAATTTCTTTTAAGGGGGGGATGATGTGACATCCCGACTTTTTCTTTAAAAAATATATATATTATTTTTCCTACAAACATTAATTCTTTCATTTTCCAACTTCTTCCTGATAAAACAAAAAAATATATTTGTTTATAGTGTACTTTATTATTCAAGAAATTTTTCTGAACTCAAATAACTTTTATTCTTATCCATATAATGTTAAGTTATTTTGAATGTGTAGATGTCTATGTGTGAATATGTTGTACTTATTGGGCCGTTTAGTTTAATATGGGACAGGCTAATTCCTTAATTTCTTAACGGGCCGGTTAGTAACAGTAGTATTTAATTAGAGAGAGTCCCTAACTTAGTTGAGAGCTCTAGGGTTTTATAATTTAGAGCCATAGGTTGGGGCTTACGGAGAGGAAACGGAAGCGTGGAGTTTGGCAGTGTGGCTTTCGATAGGGTAATACTCTATCTTCTTAACTATTACTTTTTTTTCCCTTTGGATATCTTAGTCCTGGTGTACAGTTGCTATTCATATAATTTTCACTGGGTTTTGTTCGGTGGTGGGCCGTGTGAGCGGAGAGATAGAGAGAGTAGTGTGCATGTGCTAATTGTGAGTATCCATTTGTTTTATGGATGAGTTCATTGTGTTATGTGTTAACATCATATAGGTAGGATATTCATTTGTTCTGGTGTTAAATTGCAAGAGCCAATTGATGGATTGGGTTAGTGTATAAGATAACAAGGAGTAAATCGGTGGCTGTGGGAATGGGGATCAGGTAGGCTATTCATATTAGTTGTTTAAGAAATATATATAGAGTATTCAAGTTCCTGATGTAAGGTTAACAATATGGGTTCATCTAATTCATTATTTTTATTTGTATTCTCTTAAATTCAGATTAGCGAGTACTCCGAGCATTGCATTTTGTGATCTATCGTTTCGATCGAGGTGAGTGGTTAAGCATGTGATCCCTTCTTTTGGAATCCGCTTGAGCCTATCGCTTCTTGACATATTCTTTAATTCGTTGTGATGGATAATTGTATTCTTATTCGTCAACAATTTATTGGCAATTGACGTACCCTTTGGCATACAAGGTTAATATATAATATTTTGGAATGATTGATTGCTCTTATTTTGCTTGTTGTCTATTCATTGATTCCATGATATTTCTTGGTACTGTTCTTATGTGATTGGGACCATGTATTATATTTGTGAAAGTCCAAGGGAAAGTCCCAGGCGCCATCCTGCGGTGACTTTGGCTACTAGGGAAAAGACTTGTGAAATACCCTGTGACTCTAGTGCTCAACGGATAGGGAAAAGACTTGTGAAATACCCTGTGACCCTATTCTGGATCGGCTTAGGGAAAAGACCCAGGCGCCATCCTGAGGTGACTCTAAGTACGGTGTTGGATCCAATGGGCTAAGCCCTGAGAAAACAGTTGGCATTTGGCAATGGTTATTATTATTTTGGTTCCCACATAATTTGGTTCAGACTCCTATTTATTATTGTTCGTTGTTCTGGTATTTTTGATCTGGCTGATTGGTAAGAATGCATATTTTTGTGAATCGATTATTGTTCTTGTTATTCGTTAATCAGAAATTCATCTCCTTGATACCACTTGTTGAGCCACCGACCTTTGTTATTTGAAACCATTTCTTTGGAGCTCTCACTATCGTCCTTTAATATGTATGCCACGTTGTATCCTTAACCTATAGCATGTTTAATCACTCATTGAGCTGTGAGCTGACGGATTTATTCCACATTCTTTTCAGGTTAGTTTGGGGAGCATCATAGTGGACTCTGAGATAGTGGCGGGACCCACCGTTTGGACCTCTAGGGCATTCGCATTATCATTTTCTTTTAGTTATGTTAACAGCTTCCGCACATTTGTTTCTTTAGAATTTTTGTTAATAAATTTGGAGTATGGAGAATTTGGGATATTGTTCACTGGCTACAAAATGTTGGTTTTGGTTTCCAATTTAATTTTATAATTCAGGATTCAGTTTGATTTATTTGGGTTGTGAAAAATTATTATTATTATTTTTATTTTTGTATAGGCTTCGTGTTCCAAGAATTATTTCTTGGTTCACGGCCGGTCATGCTCCCGGATTTGGGGTGTGACAAAGGTGGTATCAGAGCCCCGCCCTGGTCCAAGTGGTGGGTAGGATGCGCTCTGCCACCACGGACACCAGGGGAGGTTGCTGGGACTATGCAACGAGGACGTTGCATCTCTAAGGGGGGAAGATTGTAATACCCCAGGTTTGGGTGTAAATGGTGTTTAGTCCCACATTGGTTGCTTAGATGAGTTATCTTGGATATATAACAAACCATGTGGGCTACTACTAGTACCTTGGGCTTAAGCATTTTGGGCCATGTGGTGTGGCTAGTGGATCAAATCAAGGTACTGGGCTAGTGGTCTGCATGGGGCGTTACATTCTTTCTCTAGGGTTTCCATCTAGGAACCCTACGATTTGCCTTGTGGATATTAAGAGTAGGCTCTAGTAGTCTTCTCCGCGACGAGGATTGAAGACTGTGTTCGGGTTCTTGTTCGTAATTTCAGTTTGTGCTTATAGAGCGGGTCTCGGTTCGTCGATCTCCGAAAGCTCGAACTCTTCCGATGCGCTTCATTATGTAAGTCTTGTGTGATTTGCTATGCTTTCAATTAAGTTGACATAGGTATCAGAGCCCTTACAGCTCACTCTCGCATAAATGACTACATATGTTTGCGTTTTTTCAGCTGCGTAAATATTGATGATATTCTGCTTTATAAAAGGAAAATACAGATGCAATAGTGAGAAAAATCAGATTCGGTCTTGCTTGTCGGCTTGGTGTTTTGTATTAGCCCGTCGGATAATCAAGACTAATCAGTTACGTGTGCGCCAATTGATGAGCAGCACACCACCGAACGAGTTACAATGATGGAGCACAGGTGTGCTTCCTTTTAATCAGTTGCTTGACAAGTGAAGTGAGAAGTGGAGTTTTTATTTGCATTAAACGATACAAAGTGTGATGCTTTTTCATTCCACGTGACTTAATTCTTATGTGCTTTCAATAGTTGATGTTAGTGTAACGCCCCCAAAATTTAGGCACGTTAATTATTATTACAAACCATAATAAAGTTTAATCTTAAACTTTAATACAAATAATAAAGTCTCCAATTACTAT
The DNA here is from genome assembly GCA_020921065.1 of Vaccinium darrowii. Lineage (NCBI taxonomy): Eukaryota > Viridiplantae > Streptophyta > Magnoliopsida > Ericales > Ericaceae > Vaccinium > Vaccinium darrowii. Next base: position 21,932,753 of record CM037157.1, read on the forward strand.
ATAAATAACAACCGCGGTGGTTTTAGGTCTTCTTCTATCCCTGTGTCGGGTCATTCCCCACTCCGGCAGCACTGTTTACTCCATATGACTGATTTCCACAATATCGGTCCTATCCATCTAGACAATCTGACATAATACGTCAGAGTCGCGCAAGCAACATCGTGGTATTATGCCAGGGTTACACAAGTGCAACACCATGAGCAAGGCCCAGTAGTTCACTATACTAAATTTTTAAGTAGCAATTCTAGAACAATAAGTTCAAAAACAGTATATGAAACTTGTGAATAGTAAACCATGTGATGCACCATGCATGTCTATGCGGATCAGCGTAACATGTGCAGAAAACAGTGTTTCTTTTCCGGTATTTCAAAATAGTGCCACGTGTCATTTTCTCAAGATAGTTCTCATTCAGTTTCTCAAAACATAACACATTTATCAACAGTTTTCCTAAAAATTGATTTTTCTCATGTCAGTGCCTCTTTCAGCATTCTTCTTCAAACTTCATATATCTCCCACCACTCGAAAGTTATTGGTCCGCTTACGCCTCCTTTCAAGTGGCGGCACCAACCTTTTCGCTCGATGCCCTGGCCGTCGTGCATCACCGAACTTAACAGCCTGTTTGTACGGTCCGTCTGCCCCGCGACTCACACAACACAGTCCCGGTCGTCTCATATCACTAAACTTAACTAGTCTATTTATGAGGTCCGTTCACCATGTGTTGTGCACGCTTAGCCCAAACATCCAAGTTCTCTCCGTGAATTGGAAGTGGTGCTCTCGCTGCACTACCGCATCAAAACCATTCCTCCAAGTTCTCTCCGCGAACTTGAGGCGGCATCAAACTCATTTCATCACATTTCATTTCATTTCCCAAAAATTTCATTTCTCTTTTAAAATCTCATTTTTCATTCTCATCTCTATTTTCTCATCAACAGCTATTCAAATTTTTTTCCACGTCCAGTGTCGTAACGTGTTGTGTACGTGCTCAATGCCACATGCTCAAAATCATGCCCATACAATATTCCATAAACTTTCCTTCTAAAATTTATATTTTCCCAATGAACATTTTCCCATAAAAACATGCACTTTAATGCACCAACTTTCTCAAAAATAATATTTTCTCTAAAATAATTTCTTCACATAAAAGAAAAATCATATACTTTAATGCACCAACTTTCAAAAAAAATTTGAATTTCTCTCTAAGTTTTATTTCCCACCAAAAATCCAATTTCTCTCTTTCTATTTGAAAACTATTTTATTTCTTTTTAAAAGAAATAAAATAAGTCAACCTACTCTTTCTAAATAATTTTAAAGGACATCTCCCTTTCTAGAAATTCCATGACCAAAAATTTAACTCAACTAACCATGAACTTTCTAGAAATAAAAATCTTCTTTTTAGAAAATTTAACCTCTCCCAAAAATATACTCATTATATGTCTAGAAAAACTTTCTTTTTAGTAAACTTAAATAAAAATCTCTTTTTTTTTTCTCTACAACTAGCAAAATCAACAACTTTCTTTTTAAAAAAAATTTAAGCAACTCTTGATAAATTTTTTTTTACCACAATAATAAAATATATTGTTACTAATTAGTTAGTAACAATCTTACTAGAAAGAAGATTATTGAAACTTCTATCTCATATTTATTTAATTAAAACTTCACTTTTTTTTTTCTACAAAAATTTCCATAAATCAAAAGTAATTTCTTTCTAGCAAGAAACAAGTCCCTCAATAGACAAAGTTAATCTACTTATTTTAGGAAAATTAACTAATTAACAACCAAATGATTTAATCAACTTGTATTGACTAATTCTTCCAAGAAATATCAACAAAAATAATACTAGAAACTTGTTTAGAAAAAACTAATCTCTTCTAATCAACTTAATCTCATTAAACCAACTTCTAATTTCATGTAGAAATATTCTAATTAGAACCTAATTAACTCTTTGTTAACCTTTCAACTGAAATCCTCTTTCTTAAACACTAAGTAACATGCTTAGTAGCTTATTGCATGCATAAATTAACCCAATCAAGCTTCAAAACTAAGCTTAGAAAACTAATTAGAACATCATAATGAAACTAGAAATAACTAATTAGAAAGTTAGTTTAGTAAACTACCTTGATTTTCGGGTGTAAACCGGAAGCCGATTAGCAATCCTTTGGTGTGGAGGTTTCTTAATCTACTTAACTTCTTTACTAATTAACTTAGTAAGAAGTTAATTAGGGCCTAAATGGGTTGACTTTGTGATGGTAGAAGTAGTTTGTTTGTTGGGAATATAGAGACATACATATGGGGTAAGTGAAAAGTGGTCCCAAAGAACAAAGGTAGGCTATTTATAGCAAAACAATGTTCCCTCTCTCCTCCTCTAGAAATTTCGGTGCTCCCTCCTCCTCTTGGCCAAACTACACCCATGTGGGTGTTAAATTGTGCCTATGGGAAAGTACATGTGTAGTTACACCTTCCATTCTAGGGTTTAGGCTAGGTTCTAGGCTATATAGTTGCAAGTCAAGGAAATTTGGGGAAAACAAATGGGAAGCAACGTGGGAAATAGGGTGGGGGAAAAATATGCCTCTTGTTGTGTAGGTTTTTGCATGGTCACCTTTGTTATGGGGTGTTTTTAGGGGCCTATACACACAATTAGGGCTGAACAAAGGAACCGGATGAACCAAACCGAACCGATTTTTTTTTTCGGTTTTCCAGTATACCGGTTCGGTTCTAGGTTCTGGAAATTTCTGAAATTTAGGAACCGGTTCGGTTCCGGTTCTTAAGATTTTTGTCCCGGTTCGAACCTAACCGAACCGGTTTATATATTATATACGAAATATATATTATATATTATTCTCGTAACATAAAAAAGAGAGGGGCTGGGGATCGAACCCCGGCCAAACGCTTGGAGTTCACTCTACTTATCAACTTGGCTGGACCTCCTTTTGTTTGCAACCTAGCAAATAATAATACTTATTCCTTATCACAGATTCACTTGTATATATATATGTAATCACAGATTCACGCACCATTTCCCAATTTCTTTTTCTCACATCGTGTGAGAGACCCATGAGTCCAGATCCTTCCTCTCACTCTCTCTCTCTCTCTCCGTCCTAGATCAGATTTCCATCTTCATCTTCCACACTTGACCGCAGTCCAATGGTTCTCTCACCGCAGTGCATCGTCCTCTCACCGCAGTCCGTTGTTCTCTCCCCGTAGTGCGTCGTCGTCGGAGATGGCTGTCCGGTCGTCGATCGAGAAGGCAGTCCGTCTCTCTACCACACACCATTTTTTGATAGATTGCAGAACTTGAAGGCTGTGAAAGTCCGGTTGCCGGTGATCGAGGGTTCAAAAAAACTGTGTATGTGTGTATATATATGTAGATCTAGTGTATATATGTGTATACATGCCATTATATATGTATATATGTGTGTGTATATATACAGATATGTTAATTTTTGTAGATATGTTCATTTCTGTAGCTTTGTTCATTTGTGACTTTGTGTAGATCTATTGGTTTGTGCTGATTGAAGTCCCAATCTCATCTGTGTCTCACGAGAACCGAACCGACCATGGAACCGAACCGGAACCGAACCGACATTCTAAAACCGGTTTTGGTTCCATATGCTCTCCGAACCGGTTTTACTCGGTTCAGTCAAAATCTCTCCTGAACCGGACCGAACCGAACCGGTTACAGCCCTGCACACAATATGCACATGCTTGTAATTAATAGCTAGAAATAGGGTTCAATAGGCTCTTCTAGGAAGAATATTCTTCCTTAAAACATGGAGCCATGTTTCACGGAACCTTGGAGGCCAAGGCCCAGTCTAATAAGGCCTAGGTTGTGTAGCATGTGCTCTTATACAAGTATGGTGTGGGTATGTATAGGTTTCTCCTAAAATAGCAAGGCTTGTTCTAACTAGTTTTGGGTACAAAACCTTAGCTTGTAAGACTTCCCTCATGCACCCTCTTTTCTTGCACAAGTGCACAAGCATTAAGTCTTGCATGTGCAAGAGTACTTGCACACTACACATGCACACACTCCACTCTCTCTCTCTCTCTCTCTCTCTCTCTTGCTTGGTTAAAGAACCAAGTTCCAAGGTATGTGAGTGGGTACTTGGCAAGTACCGATATGGTTGAAAGTAATAAGGATGGTGGTTGGGGTAGTTTCGGGTATTAAAAACGAACTCGGGGTGCTACGGTAATGTAACAGGTGCGTTACTCGGTCTCGTACACTCGTATGCATGGCTAGAAATTTAATTATTTGAATTTAATAGGAAAATATTCCACTTATAGAAAAATAAAATTAATTTATCAAATTATAAAACGAAATTTTTATTTATGAAAATTCGGGTCGTTACAATTGGGCCTTGGTTTTCTCAGTTAAGATAGAATAAATTAGGCTCTGTTATCTCGTAGCTTTTATAAATAAAAAATTGTGATTGCTAGCTCTTGGAGTTATACCGCTATTGATCTGTGTTTAATACCGGGTGCGGAAAGAAGAACCCTTGGCTATTGTGACTAATATTTTGACGAGCCACCCCAAATCATTGTGATTTGGTGTAACCGATTAGATGGCAGAGACCGTGAGACTAATTTTGTGATGTCCCACATTGGTGGAATATGAAATTAAGAGATAAAATATAAACGATTTCGAGTAGCTATTGAACAACTTGAGGTTAACCTTTTGAGCCATGTGGTTAGGCTAAGAGTTAGCAAGTTAGCTGGCGTGCGAGTCGTTACAATCCTCCTTTTGGATTGATATGGATAAGTATCTATATCCTACAACATCCAATTTTGTTTCTTTTTTTGAAAAATAGTAAATGTTTCGTAGTAGTTTAACTTATTATGTATTGATCGTTTATTGTTGAGTTACAACGCAAACAATTGGACCCATTATTATTTGGACTTGAATCCATCTTCCTAATGGAAATTGTAATAGAACCATCTATGTATATATACCCATCATGTGTTGTTGCATGTTGGCATGGATGGTTGATATAAGGGATTAATATTTGTATGCACTTGGAGATGGGCTCTCATTGATGATAGAGACCGGAGATAAATTTATTATATGGAAACAAGTGCAACACCCTCTTTTGCTTTTAATTTGTAAGGGGGTGTATTTTTGTACTTATTTTGTATAATTTTTGTGCCTCTCATACTTTCAAAAAATATTAATTAGGGACTTAGAATATTTAGTCCTATCCTCTTGTTGGTATATATTTGGTTTAAAAATCGATTAAGAAATAATGACTTACACCATGTATTGGGGTGATGACTACGAGCATAACAAATATTCGATTTCTGTCTATGGTTAAAATTAGAGGTGGCAATTTTCAACTCAACACATGAACCCACCCAACCTAACCCAACCCACCCCACCCATACTATAATGTGGGTTGTAAATGGGCGATGAGCCCATATTTAGATGGGTTTAAATGGGTTCAAAATGGGTTGAAGCTGAACCCATAGTGTCTGAGTGGGACTGAACCTTCCTCTCATATTCATCTTTAACGTGGCTTTTACGACACCATCTACAAATCTCTCTTCCTCTTCCAGTATTTCTCTAGTTGGGTTAAAGGCCAACCACATTTAAAGCACTGTTCCATGCTAATGACATAGCAATGGTTTAGTTGCTCTGCAACAAAAGGAAGAGAGAGGGGGAGAGAGAATTATTAGGGATAATTATTACGAAATTTTTTTAGGTTGAAATTTCACTAAGGGCTTTTAATTCCCACTGTGGGGAAAATTTCCTTGTAGTGAAAATTACAAATGGCGTGTACGCGGTCTCAGTAGTTTTAACGTCAATTACAAATTTATGATCATTTTGTGACCATTTTGTTTTATTTGTTATATTCACATACAATCACGTTTCATTTTTAAATTCAATTTCTTAATCAGTGAATCGATCACATATGAGGTTAAACTTTTAGATTAATTGGTCATGGTAGATCTAGTGCTTGCTAGAGTCATATTGGAATTGATTGCATACTACTAATTGAGTATTGCCAATTCTCATGGAATTCTAATTTTATGGTAGAAGAACAAAAAAAAAATGGTTGGGTTGGATTGGGTTTGACTAGACCGATATTTAACCCAACCATGTTCAACCCGCGTACTATTGGCCCATATTCAACCCACCCATATTCAACCCATAACCTATGTCAACCCACCTAAACCCAACCCAACCCAACCCATCCATTTGCCACCTCTAGTTAAAATCATTATTTGGTTAATAAAATTTTGGGATAAAATTAATTATAATGTGTTAAATATTTCTTGCGCAAATGAATGTAGTGAAATGGTCTCGAAGACTATTGTTCCCAATCTTGTTAAGGGGGATTGGATGGGAAAAGTTATGACATGTGGAGTAAGAAAATCCAGTATCTCCTCAATGAACAAGAAGAACTTGAAACCTTGACTAATACTATGACCGTCTTGGAAGAGGGGACCATTGCCCGACACTGCCGAAACATGGAAACTTATCAAGATTGGGTTAAAAAAGACCGTTGTGCACACTTTACTATGTTACCGAGCATGCACAATAATCTCATTGGCAAGTTTGAAAATTGTGCCACAGCCCTAGAAATGTGGAACCAACTGAAAATTGCTTTTGGTGGCACAACAGCAGCTACGTTGCGTGTGTTGACATTTAAGTTTGACAGTTATAAAATGAAGCCCAAACATTCCATGTTTGAACATTTGAGGGTTATGTCGGCTATGATACGCGACCTTAGGACTGCTGGTAATGTTCTAACTGATGAGCAACAAATTCTCGCTTTGCTTAGGTCCTTGCCTGATGAGACATGGGAGCATTTCAAGCTCACAATGACGCACAATAAGATGGTTAAAACCTTTAGTGATTTGGGGCGTCATCTTGAGCTTGAAACCAAGCGCCAAGATGCAAGGCGAGGCAATGAGGCTTTCATGGTTCAACCTAGCTAGCGCAAGACAAATGGGTCTAAGTGCAAAGGCAAGGTGGGAAGGCAAGCATGGACAAGCTGGAGTCTGGAGATGATGAACCAAAAGAACGTGTTAAGCACCGCAGAGGCAAGAGAGGATGCAATAAGGATAAATCCAAAGTGACTTGCTACAACTGTAAGAAGAATGGACACTTCTATCGTGAGTGCACTGAGTAGAAGAAGGTACCGTATTATTTTATATCTCGCACATATTGCTTAGTTTGCTCTCATGTATTGATTGCTCATACTAATCCTGATTGGATTGTCGACAGAGAAGCAACAAAACATGTAGCACGAGATCGAAGAGCATTTTTCGAGTATTGCCGAATTCTTGTTGGCAGCTAGAATGTCTTTATGGGGAATAGTTTAACTGAGGATGTGCTAGGAGTTAGCACTTATCAGTTGAAGTTGCGAAGTGGTCGCACACTTATTCTCCATCACATCCTTTATGCACTTGGAGTTCGACGCAACTTGATATCAATAGTAGCTTTAGTTGACTTAGGTTTCGCCTTTAATTTCAGTAGAGATGGTTTTTCCATCTACCTAGATAATAAGTCGTTTGGGCATAGATTTATTTCTAGTGGTTTCTATGTTTTGGATTTGGATGGTTTGGTTAATACATTTATCGTTTTTCATGATGATGATGTTGTTTCTAGTTCTTTGAAATGGCATGCTAGGTTAGGCCATATTGGGCAAGATAGGATGATTAAGTTAGCTAGAGAAGGCCTTTTAGGCCCACTCACTAGAGTCAACCTACTAGTATGTGGGCCTTGCATGGCAGGAAAAGCAATAATAAAACCATTTTGGTAAGGTAGTGAAAGCTACAAGTCCACTAGAGTTGGTACATTTAGATATTTGTGGACCCATGAATGTGAGGGCACGGCATGAGGGTACCTACTTTATCACATTTATGGATGATTATTCGTGATATGGATATGTACATTTGATCTCTCATAAATCAGAAGCATTAGATTCCTTCATTTTGATTTGTTAAAGAAGTTGAGAATCAAATAGAAAAAATCCACTAACAATTCTTGGGACTCCACAACAAAATGGTGTTACAGAGAGAAGAAATCGTACGCTGTTAGATATGGTTAGGTCGATGTGGCGCAAGCTAATCTTCCTATTAGTTTTTGAGGAGATGCATTATTGAGTGCAGCCTACATCCTTAACCGTGTGCTGAGCAAATCAATCACTTCTACACCATATGAGCTATTGATAGGTAGGAAGCCAGTCCTTGACCATTTGAGGTAAAAAGGGTATCTTTATATGGTATCCTGAACATTCCAAAGGGTATGTTATGATATGTGAACAACTTAATGGTGGATTGACTGAGATTGATTCCCGAGATGTGAATTTCATTGAACATGAGTTTCCAAGCAGAGGTGATGTGAGGGGAGATCCTAATCTTTATGAGATATCTGAGTTTGAGGAAGTTACACCTGTTCTCAACAAAGGCAAGGATTTAGATCTTCGTCCTATGATCGTTGAGAACAATGGGAGTAGCTTGTCGCCTAGTGGGAGTACTCCATTAGATACTATTGATTCCCAAGAGCCTCCACAATGTAGGACGCCAACATGGAAATATACCCTGTCGTTATTTTGAGATTGAAGGAAAGTCTTTCATGTAGGTTCCTCAAGAGGAAGATGAGCCAAGTTCATACAATGAGGCTTTATCTTCACCTACTTGTAAGGAATTGCTAGTTGCTATGGAGGATAAGATTAGTTTTATGCAAAAAAATCAGGTGTGGGAGTTGGTAGATCGTCCACCTAGGCACAAGACCATTGGTAACAAGTGAGTTTTAAAGATTAAGCGCAAGGTAGATGGATCAATCAACAAGTTAAAGCCCGTCTTGTGGCGAAGGGTTTTATCTAAAAAGAGGGTATAGACTATGATGAAACTTTCTCCCTAGTGGAGAGAATCGCCTCATTCTAGCTATGGTTGCATTTTTGGATTGGAAACTTTTTCAAATATATGTTAAAATTGCATTTCTCTATGATTGAAGAGGACCATTGGGTTTATGTCAAATGGTCCAAGAAAAGTTTTCTTATCCTTTCTATGTATGTTGACGATATTCGTTTAGCTGGGAATGATATGGATCCGATTGTCGCCACTAAAGAGTGCTTGTCCTCAAACTTTGAGATGAAAGACATGGGTGAGGCTGATTTTGTGCTTGGAATTAATGCGACAGCCCTAAATTTTCTTTTCATAATTATAATTGGTCGCTTAGAAATTTAGCATTTATGATCGTGTCCTATTTAATTATTTTTGCGCATGGTACGGGTGTAAGTCTAAATTTAGTAGACTATTATGTAATATACTAGGATTAGGCTAATTGGATAGACGTATCTATTTTATTAGTTATTCCTGTAAATCCAATTAATTAGTTATCCATTATATGAACTATGTACGTGGCCTATTTTTGGGGAACATGGGTTAGTAGTAGGTTAAAGTTAAGTTTAAGTTTAATAAGTAGGGTTTTATTGTGGAATAGCTTTTTGAGAGGAGAGACCAATAGCAGCAGTCAGTAGTTTTCATAGGCGCTTTTCTTCCTTTTCCCTTTGAGGTAATATTATTCCCCATCCAATTCCTTCTCTTCAAATTTTTAATGTTTTGTAGAAAGTTCATCTTCTCGTAAGTTATTTTATTTGTATTGTATTTGAGAAAGTGAGAGAGCATGTGGCGGTGTGGGGTGGTGTGTTTCAGGCGACTAGGGAAACGACAATGTAAAGTGAAGCCGTGTGTGGTGCAGGGCAGTGTGTACGTGTAAGTGACGTGGTGATGATACTGCCTATTCGAAAGGTGTAAGCTATGGTGCTTTTGTGGTGAGGCAGCAGGAGTTGTTCTCCTTTGGCAATAGTATATTTTAACAATTGTTGTGGAGACTTGAAGGGTGGTGTTACCATGTCAGTGGGATATGTGATTTATTTTGACTAGAGCAAATATTCAAGTTTAGATCTTTTACTCTGGCATTTGTTCATTAAGATTTTGCTTCGGTGGAACTAGAATATAAAAGGGGTGTGTATACATGGAGAACAGGATAAGTGTTGGTTTATGGAGTTGGAATTGTAACATTCTTAGGTTGGGTCTAGTCCTAGAATAGTTGAATTTATTGTTTATCTTTAATTGGTAGTCCTAGGTTTATGCAGATATCAATATGCTTGTTATAATTAGTTTTTATGTGATTCAATTTTCACAGGTTAGCCTAATTTGCATTGTTCGGTTGCATTATCTTTGGACTCAGGTGAGTGGTTAAGTATGTTACATACTTTCAAAACTTCTTGTGTCCCTTAACTTATTCTTTGAAAATTTTAAAATTGTTAAATGGGAAAAGCGAATTAATTGTATTTGGTTCTTTAAATTAGCACGCGATAAAATATATTCTTTTTGGTGAGAACTTTATGAATATTGAAATTATGCGGAAGCATTCAATTTACTCAGTTGAATAGGAGTTTTGATAAAAATTACCAGTTTTTAAGAAGGATAACTGATTAAAAATATTAAATAAAAATCTGGTTAATTCTCTTGATTAATTCAATTTACCCAAACCACAAGTAGTGCAGCGAAAATAAATGGAGACAAGAAACGCACGATTTACCTGGAAAAACTTAGGGTCCTAAATAACCCTAAGCCAAAACCACGGCCTAACACTACTGCTTTATTCTATTAATAAAAAAGAAGAACAGATCGCGAAATAGTAAAAACCTTACCCGAAGCGTTTACCTATTCTCGCCAATCTCCAATGTTCCCAGAGCTTCTTCAAGATTCAATAGATGAACCATAGACTTTACGCCCGATCTCCAGATTCAATCGGCTCCGAATCAATCTCTAAAAAATTCGGCCACAGTAGTATATGGCACCATGAAACACGAAAACCAAATGATATGAATAGTGTGATATGAAAAGTGCTCCTAAAAGAACTAAAATGCACAACAAATATTATAAATAGTCTCCTGTTTTTTTCATCAAAAAATGTGCTGGAGTGGGTAAAATCTGATTACCCTACTACTAGGCATGGCACATGCCTAGTAACTTCACCACGAGAGGATGAGTAGCTCGGCAATACGTAGGGTACACACGAGCCCTTTGCCGAGCTGGTTTGACCATGAATAAGGCTAAGGTGATTGAATAAATTAAATATATACCAAGAGGTGCCAGCTCGGTATAGGTCACAAGGGAATGCCCCTGATATGGCCGAGCTAACAGAGCTATGAGTAAAGCTTAAATAGCACTCTGGGATACATAGATTCAGCTCGGCGTGAGTAGCTGGGTTATGTACGAGTCATACCGAGCTATGTGGAAGCTCGGCACCGCCTAAGATGAGACGGTGAGACATTCCAGACTATTCTTTGAGCAGCTCCTTATGAGATAAGGAGCAATCCCGTGGAATACGGGATCGATATGGGAAATCCTAATGTGATTAGGAGTATACCCCACATAGGGTATGGGAACTCGTCTCTAAATAGGAAAGTCCTATTAGGAAAAGGATTCCTAAAGAGAATAGGAAACAGGGATACGAGATGCCTAATATGAAGAACATCTACACCTATAAATACAAGGCAATAACCATGACAAAAGGTACGCTGTGAAACCTATTTTCATACGCATTGTCATTTGAGAACTCAAGTACGTGATACTAACTTAGGCATCGGAGGGCCTTTGCCAACGAGAGGCAAAGGTGCTCTAACCCTTTTTCTGTCTTGCAGATCTAGGGTTGATTCAAGGAAGCACGTGATCCAGGGTTACGTGGTTTTTACCCCGTACATGTGCATCGCTAATCAAGGTGATGCTCCCATATATATAGGAAAAGGAGCTGCCTATACATGTGCCCCCTAAAAAATCTCTCTGTGATCCTTTCCAAAAGATTAAAAAAGAAAAAATCTTCTAATGAAACACATATGGAAAGAGATAAAGAAAATAGTCTCTGAAAAAAAAAAAAAAAACATATGCAACAACTTATCAAAGTTATGCTCCCTTATATATGCATGGGAAGTGTTGCCCCTCAAAGTAATATCACTTGATTCTTTCCAAAACAAAACCAATTTTATAGTGATCTTTCAATGGCAGACATATGGAAAGAAGAAACCGACTGTCGATAAATATATCTATTATATGGAAAACAAAATTTTCGGTGATTTTTAAAAGAAAATCTTCTTCTCCATATCAATATATTTATATGAGTATGGAAAGCGAATTTTTGGTAAGTTAAAATAAAATTGTTTGATTGATATGAAAAGCAAATTTTCGGAGAGTTTTATTGGAAATGCAAACATGCAGAAATATAATCTTTTATTTAAAAAATATGCATGATATGCTGTGCAATGCATTTTACCTTGCAGCAGTCAATTTGGCGCAAATAATGGGAGGAGCACCGAGCGAGTAACTACCCCCCTAAAAAAAATCTACCAATTACAATTCAAAATAAATATATGAATGATGGTTTTTGGATAACCCTGGAAAGTGCCAAAATATCTAACAGATATTATTGGAAATTTTTATTATTGGAAGTCCGGGGAAATTATTCCTTTGTATCGGTGACCCTAGCCATAAGGGAAGAGACCCAAGTTAGGCCAGTGATCCTTTTGCTCAATGGCTGTCTTTTCGCCGAATCGACTCAGGGAAGAGTACCACAGGCTGCGAACACCTGGTGACTCTAAGTTTGATATTGGATCCAATCTTGAGATAATTATTTTGTTGGCCATGGAACTATTTGGTTGTGGTTCTCCATTACTGTTGAATATCATCTTGTGATCACCATTGAGATTTATTATTATTTTATCTTACATCGTGTGTCAAATTATGATGATAAGGTAATTTAATTTAATCCCTGCTTTAGAACATTATTTAATTTACATGCTTGACATTCACTAAGCTTGTCAGCTAACAGATTTATTCCAACACCATTTTCAAGAAAATCAGGTCAATAGGCGAGGACTCTGGCGGCGTCTCGGGGAGTTACTGTGTCAATCTCCATAGGATGTTGCATTCTAATTTTCAAATTTGCTTATTTGCTTCCGCACATGGTCAAACATTTTTAGTAAAAGATTGGATTCATGTTATTATTGGTGATCACATTTTATTGTTGGTTCATGGGATGGTGTGCCCCATGCTTATATTGAGACAAATTTGATTTGATTTTTTTAATAATAAAAATAGTCATTTAGTGTTACAAGGTTTATTTTATTTTAGACTTTGTGATCCATGTGTCAGCTATGTGGTTCACGACCGGTCATCTCTCGTTTTGGGGTGTGACAATTAAGATCTCTAGAGATCGCTCAAGACGGTTTCTTGGCATGAGTCAGAAAACCAATATAAAAAAAGGTTCTTGAGCGTTTCTGAATGCAAAATTCCAAACCCATTGACACTCCTATAGAAAAGGGACATACCTTGAGTCTTGCTTTATACCCACAAACTGATCAAGAAAAGGAGGCAATGGCTAGCATCTCCTATGCAATGAAAGTTGGGAGTTTGATGTACACTTGCGAGGTATTGCAGATTACATGCTTTGCTACAATGGTGAGGTGAAGATCTATGCTTGCGAGGATACAGTGATTAGATTGGGTTAGTGACATAGATGAGCGCAAGTCTACCTCGGGGTATGCATTCTTGCTTGCAGGTGGAGCTATTTTCTGGTGCAGCAAGAAACAAACTTGTATCGCATTGTCCACAATGGAATCTGAGGCTCTGTTCTTTAGCCGTCTAAGAGGTTGTTTGGTTGAGGAGATTCTTACAACGCCTTGACACAGAGCCTAGATCAAGTGGGCCTGTGACTCTACATTGTGATAGTACGGGTACTCTTGCTTATGCTAAGGATCCCAAATATCACGGAAAAATGACACATTGATATTCGTTTTCACTACATTCAAGATATGGTTGCGCAAGGACATGCGGTCCTAAAGCAAATATCCATGACCAGTATGGTGGTTGATCCATTGACTAAGCCTATAGCGAGGGATATCTTTCAGACCCATGTCAGTAGTCTGGGACTTCGTAGGATTTGAGTTGTTTGTGTGCTTTATTGAGAAAACTTTTGGATATTTATTGTTAATGCATTGGTTTTTATATTCTAGTTGTTTGTGATTATTGTAGACACCCAAATTTAGGCCTACGAAAATCCGTAGTGTTCCCGATGATGAAAGTGAACTTTCAAACACGTTTAGAGCTTAGAAAGGATGATTGAAATTTAACCAAAACCTACCGAACACTTCCAAACCAAAAATCAAAAGAAGCCGCTGAATCCGTTCCATACACCTGAAGCGCATCTGCATGCACCTGAACCATTCCCCTTCAGGCGCCTGAACCTCTCTCATGCACCTGAATCATCTCCCCTTCAGGCGCCTGAACCTCTCTCATGCACCTGAACCATCCCCCTTCAGGTGCCTGAACCCATTTCATGCACCTGAAGTCATCCCTTTAGGCGCCTGAAGCTCTTTTTGTAGAATTTCAAAATTTGAGCGGGAATGTCTTGGGTGTAATGATTGTGATTCATTCTTGCAGATTACCTTCAGGGGGGGAGCGTCTTAGCCTAAATAGACCCCTAAAATGACCCCTAAGGCACCTAAACCAACCTTTGGAGCTCTATATAAACTCCCACACCCCTCCTTTGAAGGGGTTCCACCATTTTCTGAAAAAAATACCCAAAATCAGTCATTTCTCTCTCTAAGAAACCACAAAAATCAACCAAACATCACCTCTAATCCATCCATCTTCCACCTAAAACACATTATACTCAAGTTCTACCATTTTTCTCTCAAGAAACTACCCAAAACCAGCCTCCAATCTGATTCAAGTCACGCACCATCCATCCAAAACCCATTTTTATTGCCTAATCATCCACTTTTAAGTTCTAAAAGGTAGTGATTCTACCAAATCAATGTGAAAGTTCTTATTGAGGGAAGTCAGTAGGTCCATGTTGGTTCTTGATACCAACAATGGGCTTATTATGACTTAAACACATCAAAAGAGCATTTTTGCTCGACACCTGAAGCAGTAGCTTCAGGCGCCTAAAACAGCAACTTCAGGCGCCTGAAGCAACAGCTTCAGGCCTTACTCATTTTTCTCTCTCTCTATCTTAAAATGCTTCCTCTTGGTCTATTTTTATGATGATGATGGTTTAAATCTCAGGAACAATCTGTTTGCTTTCTATTTTCCACTCCAATAGATGAAAACCAAACTTTTTTAGGAGGAAAATGACCTTCAATGTAGTTAAAAATCAAGTATTTATCACAAAATCTCTATTGGAGGTCATTTTCTTTGCATGCAAGAGTGAAAAGTCTTTGTTTTGCTATTTGAATGGATGAAAAACATGCTTTTATGAGATATAAATGGTGTTTCATGGTACAAATGAGTTGTTAGATAAAGCCTTCCAGTTTATTTGCCTCTCAACAGAGTTTTAACATCATTACTTTACCTGTTCCAGTAGCAAAACAGAGGTGAAAGTGGATTTGAGCAAGCACCTGAAGCAGCAACTTCAGGCACCTGAAGCAACAGCTTTAGGCGCCTAAAGCCCTTTTCAGGCGCCTAATCCTCTCCTTCAGGCGCCTAAAGCACAACTTCAGGCGCCTGAAGCACTCCTTCAGGTGCTTGAAAGAAAATAGAATAATCAGATTTGATTTTACCAAAAGGGTCCCTAAAAGCTTTTGTTCCATTATATATATAGTTTGTAGTTGTTCTTTCTGTCATTCATGTCATTTCATCATCATGTTATATCATCTACACGATCACAAGCATCCACTTTCATATGATTAATTGTGATGATCTTTACATTCTTATCTTGTTCATGTAATTTGAGTTCAAGAAACAAGTGTCTTCTAAAAATCCCTTAAGTACTTAGTAGAGACCGGTTTTCGTAACCGGGCGAGGGGTGTGCCTTAAAAACCTTCCCCCCTCGTAACTTAGCTCCCGAACCCGAGAAATTTTGGTAACGATGCGCCAGTAAAAGCTTTTTTCAAAACAAGGGCAAAAGAGTCATTTTCAAACCGGTTTCTCGGGTGCGGTTCTTAAACCTGGGTGGCGACTCCAAAATCAAAATCATATTTTCAAAACCATTTTCGAAACTCGGTGAATTTCTGCGGGGTGTTCACAAGCTGGCGACTCTGCTGGGGACTTTGGTTAATGTATATTTTTATTTAATTACACTTGTGTAATTACTTTGAAATATGCATTAATTTAGAGAGCTAGACTTGAAAAGTGCTTAAGGGATTTTCAAAAACATTTGTTTCTAAACTTTTGCATTACACGTGCTTTATTCCTAGCCTCACTGACGTGTTTCGGCAATCCCGCCCGGCTTGCCGGTGACGGGGAATCCCGAAATGATCAGCACCCCCCGACTGTGATAAGTCATAATTGTCGCTATTACCATCACCTTGCGGGATCCTTGGCAGTGGGAGACAACTTTGGCTTTGAGTCCGGGGTAGCCTTTCAAACCAAAACCGGCCTTTGCATATAGATAACCATAGAACCCCGCGTTAGGTGACCAACCCACATGTTAAGATTATGTGCTATGTGTTACTGTTTTCCTCAGCATGTCATACTGCATATATGCATGCACTTGCATCTGTACATATATTCGTCCGTGTTTCGTGCGCTGTTAGTTTAGTATAGGCTAGGTTCCCGGCAGTTAGTAGAAGGTTGTCTTGATCTGATGATGAGTCGTGCGTCACACGTGCACGTTGTTCTTACAAGCCAGTCTTTAGGACGACTGGACGTGGGAAAATTTGAAATGTCAGATTCTTAACAACAATCTAAATGGAATTAGGGGTTATTAGCCCATATTCGGGGATAATTTCTCCTAATATCCAAATTTAGATTATTGCCGAGAATCAGTATAAGTCGTGTTTTTCCAAATCCGTTTGTTCAATTTCAAGGATTTGATACTTAAAAGAAAACTTGAGGATTGGGGCAACCTTTCAAAACTGTCGAATCCAGTCTAGGAGACTTTAAATCCATGGAATTTGAGATACCTCTGGTGTTGGTCGTGCCAGAACGGCCGCCCATGTTTTGGACTAGCCTTGGAGTCGTTTGTATCTGGATTGCAGTACCTTATTGCTTTGTCTCGGATGGTCAAGAAAAGTTAAGGGTTACGGTGCCAACATTTTAGGCTTAGGTTGGCAAACCGAACCTACCGAGTAATGGCCTACCCGTGGTGTTGTTAAATCTTCTGTGCAATGGCTCCAAGTGAGATTCGAAACCGGTAGATTAACCCTAGGTTAGCCTTAGCATAATCTATAGGATAGATGTTAGTCTAGGAGACTTTAAATCCATGGAGTTTGAGATACCTCCAGTGTTCGCTGTGCTTGAACGGCTCCCCGCGTTTCGGGCTAGCCTTAAGTGCATTTGTATCCGGATTTCAACAACCTTATTGCTCTATCTCAGATGGTCAAAAAGGAGATTGGCTCTAATTCCACGACGCTTGGAATTTAACCTGCCTGTCATGACTTACCCGTGGTTGTTGTTTTGAACATCCATGCAATGTCTTAAGTGAGACCGAGACTGGTAGTCTAGATCTTAGGACGACGCGACGACGACGCATGCACGACATTTTCTTCAAAAAAACCAGGGGCACAATCTGAGTTTGACTTTTTGCTTTACTGTCAGTCCTGAACCATTAAGTCGGTCAAGAAGAAGACCTTACCTGTTTGGACTCGACCTCCCGGACAAAGATTATCTCAACCTTCATCGCCAGTGTCTGGAACAAGTATGTCGGCAGATCAGGAACAAGATCCCTAGAATGAGATAGAGCAACTGAGGAAGGAAATGCAAGATGAGAGGGTCCGGAATGACACTCGAACTGCTTAACTCATGGCAATCATGGTAAATATCCAAAGCCGGCTGCCTCCACCACAGCAACAAATACCCGATGGCGGGGCCCGAAATCATGAGATCCCTAACAATGAGCGTCAAGAACAGCCACCTCCGGTTGACAATCCCCAATTGGCTGAAATGCTGTCCAAAATAGCCAAACTTGAAGAATCTGTGGCTAAAAGTGAGAAGCGGGCCATCACCGGGTTCGACATGGACAAACTCTGCCTTTTCCCAGGTGCCAAAAGAAATTCAAACATGTGGACTTTGAGAAGTTCGATGGGACTGGAGACCCAAGGGGACACATTCAGGCATACGTGAGCTCCTTTTCATTGCAAGATGTTGATAAACCCACTATGGCTCAAATGTTTCACGAAACTCTCACAGGGTCCGCACTTCAATGGCTCTTGTCTCTGGACATCTCAAGGAGGCAAACTTGGGAAGAAATGGCAGCTGCTTTCATAAAACAGTACGAGTACAATGTGCAACTCAAGGTCACTACTCGTGAGCTTGAAAGCATCAAGATGAAGGAGGAGGAGTCCTTTGCGGACTTCGTGAAGAGATGGAGGGCGAAGGCAGTGCAAATGACTGATCGTCCTAGTGATAAGGACCAAATGAGGATCATAACCAAGAATCTACAACCTGACTTGGCCCAGTACATGGTGATGGCCCAGGCACATAACTTTGAGACCTACTTTGAGACAGGTCTGTCAATTGAGGAAGCAATACGGGACGGTATTCTAGGAAAAGATGGTCCCACTCCAAAAACCAAGAACAACAACTCCGGGGATAACGACACCTTATATGCAAACTCCTCATCCAGCTCCACAAAACACAACTCTAACCAAGCAGCACCCATCAAAAAGATCACAGTCCAAACCAACCACTCTAAAAAACCACAAAGAACCCTCTCACAGTTCTCCACACCTCTATCCTTGGTGTGTAAAGAGCTCCATGAAGCCGGCCTTCTCAAACCACTCCCTCCAACTCCTCTACCTCAAAAGCTCCCAGCCTACCACAACCTAAACGCCTTTTGCGCCTTCCATCAAATGCCTGGTCATGTTACCGATGAGTGTCATCGCCTCTGCCACAAGATTCAAGATCTCATTGATAACAGATCCATCTCTGCCCCACTGGCGAAACTGAATACCTTGTCGAATCAATAAACCATCAATGGCCATCCAGTAGTTCAATCTTCCACGAGTCTTGGAAGTCTTCAAGTGTCAAATTAAGTTTTTGCTTCTAATTGAGTTAGTTTGTATTTCGAGTCTGTTTATGTTTTTGCTTTCCTTGTCTATGTGTTTTCATGTTCGAGTCTGTGATGTCTTCTTGTTGTTGTCAAAGAAATAAATAAAAGTCAACTTTGTAGTCCCGAACTACGCTCGACCTGATTCCTTGCAAAGGGATACGTAGGCAACCCTTAGTGGTTCGGTCGCAACTATCAAAATCAATGTCATCCCCCGTTGTGTTGAAATTGTCAATCATAAGTTTGGATTTTTGTAATAATCCCTCAACTTGGAATTGTTTTACATCATCATTTGAGAAACATGATAATCACTTCGAAACACGAGAAGAATCTTGATTGAACCCTTGCCCCGCACAAGGAGGATTTCCAGTGGACCATTCCCCGGTACCATCAAGAAGCGATGCTTTGACACAGGAAAAGCCTGCTAGGTCGAAAACCCGTAAGGGCAGCCTAGGTAAAAGTTAAGGCAAAAAGCTCGCTAGATCAAGCTTCAAAATGAGATCTAGGCAAAAGTTAGACCATGCATAAGTTCTCCCCATCAAGTTGCACAATTCAAAATGAAGAAAGGCATTCTTTGCTTTTATTCCCCACATAAATATTCATTGCAAAACCCTTTTGAGCCTGAATCAATTTCTTTAAAAAAAACCCAGCTAGGCAGCTATCCCCCACACTGGGGTGAAAGGAAAGAACAAAAAAAGGAAAGTGCCAAAGATGTAGGCGCATGAGAGTTCAAACCATCGCAAGAATGGAAGTGTTAAACTCGTTATCACTTGAAAATGCTAAATTGCATCAAGATGAGGAGCACCGAAGAAATGAAACAGAAAAATCAAAAGGAAAGAAAGCGCCAATAAAAAATAGGCACAAAAGAAGAAGAAAAGAAGAAGCGTCCACCAAAAAGCAAAAGGGGCACAAATGAAGTCTGAGATAGCTGCTAGCTTTGATAACCCAACGAAAATGAACTTTTTGAGCCTTCTCCCCTTTCTTTGTTGAGCCCAAGCCTTGGCCCCATTATAACCTAAATGAAGTTCTTTCAGATTGAGGAGTGCAACTTGATAGTGAGAATTCAAATCACAAGGGAATAGTCTAATCTTCCTTGAAAGTGAAAGCTCAAAGCATTGTGCAAACTTGGCGTCATGAAAGCAAAAATCCAAACTGGGGCATATCAAAGGGTCTTCATTAGCAGCCCTCTAAACTGGGGCATTTTGAAAAAAAAATCAATGAGGCATCATCAGCAATTTGAGGCATGGGTTCGTGATGAGAAATCTTGTGTTTTGATAAAATAGTAGATTTGAATAAACATCACTTGATGGAGTGAAACAATCACAAAATCAAAATCCAATTTTGTCATGACAATTTCGACAACAATGGTGAGGCATGTTTGCTATCTTTTAGAACATCGGGTCAACGTAGTCTTCCATATCCTTCGAGTCAGCACGTTCTTCCCCATTGACCTTTGCCCACTCAGGGCACCCCAGTCAAGTCATTCACACAGTTGTTCCTATCCGTCAAGTCAACATGGTCAATCAAATTCCTCAAACCTTGTCTGTCAAGATCCACCCCCTTGTCAAAAAGGCCAATCAAATTCCTTGGCCTTGTTGGTTTTATCAATGTCCACTCTTTTGACCAAAAGGCTGATCAAATTCCTCGGCCTTGGAAAAATTGACCTCGTTGTCAAGAAGCCAGTCATGTCGTCTTAGTCTTGTCTATCCTTGACTCGTGGAAACGATTTCAATGCATCAAAGAACCCGTGTTTGGGTACATAATCAATTGGTCGCCAAAACCATCAACAGAGCCAAGAAAGAAAATCAGAATTGAGGTTCATCAATCCGTGGAGGCACGTTGTGGACGGTCGATTTCCACCGGTTTGGTTTGATTTGAAAATAGAGTCGCCACCCGGGTTTTTGGAAAATGGTTTAGGACCCGAGAAACCGTTTTGAAAAATGATTGAGAAAATGATTTATAAAACAATTTGAAAACCAGAGATTCGTTTTGGATTCGGGAGCCAGGTTACAAACGGGGAAGGGTTTTAAGGCACCCCGTTCACCCGATTTAAAATCAGTCTTTACTAAACATTTATGGGATTTTTAGAAAATATTTTAAAGCCGAACTTCAACAGATAAACATTTGAATTATGCAAAGCAGACGATAATCATGAAAAGCGAGCAACTAGTATGTAAATAACAGTAAATGTACAAAAATCCGAAGTTTAAACTGTTCATGCAGGATACTGATTAAAATTTTGATTTTTGCCAGAAAAGTGTGCCATGCGGCACTGTTCATCAACCCAACGGTCAAATTTTCAGAAGAGTACTGTACAACATTCCAAGTATGCCGTGCGGCATAGAAGGAGTGCCGTGCGGCATTGTTCATCGCACAAACAGTTCAAACTTTATTTTTTAGACATAATTGATCAAAGGCACATACAAGGCATGGAATAAGATTAAAAGTGAACTACTTTGAAGGGGAAAACAATATGCTTGAATGAGGGATGTTCCTCCTCGCTGAATCGCTCCGTACGAGGCGATGTTTTCACCGTACGACGCGACCGGGAGGTGCGAAATTAAACTGGTCTTACTGTGACATGGGCATACCAAACATGGAGATGATATTACGAATCATTCCATACTTGGTACCCCTCCCCTCAGGGTGCCAAACTTAGAAAATTTGGCGAGACGGGATTATACCTTGGTTTCGAAACTCTCGGATTGAACGTCTTCTTGAACTTCTGAATGCGGTTTGGGCTCCTCTAAACTTCTGGCTTCACTCTGGTGTAATGGCAAGGAAGATTGAGGGTTTGGATTTGAACAAGCTTGGGGTGACTATGTTACGGTTTTGGAACCGAAAACAGGGGGGTGAACTTCGGGTTTGAGAATGCTTTTGAAGAGAGAATGGGATTGATTTCTGGAGACTATAAGTAAGAATGAGGGAAGGTTTGTGACCACAGAAGTATTGTTAGATGAAATTTAATGGGAGAGCTTCATGGTTTTCCTTACGAATTTTTCCGATCGATATTTTCGTTGAATTCGATTAGTATTTATAACCGAGAGGAGAACTTGGCCACCAAGTTTACTTGGTCTTCACACAAGGAGATGATGACTCTAGGGTAGCCTTGAGGCCTTGCACGAAATCATGATGAGCTGGGGAACGAATTCGTCAACATTTGAGCTGCTGGGAACTCTGCAAAAACTGTGTGACAAGTGACAGTGCCGTGCGGCACACTAACTGTGCCGTGCGGTACACCTGACCGCCAAAATTCAAAAAGTTGCTTGGGCTGTGCCGTGCGTGAGAGATGAGTACCGTGCGGTACTGTTGACTGAGTTGACTTGGAGAATTTTAATCCGAGAGTTCTTTCGGGTATTTCCTTTCATCATTTGGGGATTAAAATGTATGAGAGTCTCATTTTGGGGTGTTTACAGTTGCCCCTCTTTGACGAGGCTTACAATCATTGTATGATGAAAGTCACGTCAAAGATAGAAGACACCCCTCGATGTAGACGTCCTTGTATAAAAATAAACAAGCAAATATGATGTATGTGGTCGCGCTCGTAAGAGCTGCCTACGTACCCCTTTGTAGGGATCAGACCAGCGTAGTTCATCGGGGTTAATATGCATAATGCAAAAATAGTGATTGTAGAGGACATACCTTGATCGTTTTTTTTTTTTTTTTTTTCAACGAGGGAAAAACGAATGACGTGCTGAACGCCGTTGTTAATGCCGGAGGGGACTTGCGAAACCAGTCGATGCTTTGATAGAACCGTCGTTAATGCCGTTGAGGGCTTATAGAACCAGTCGGTGCTTGAGAGGACCGTCGTTAATGCCGTTGAGGACTTATAGAACCAGTCGGTGCTTGAGAGAACCGTCGTTAATGCCGTTGAGGACTTATAGAACCAGTCGGTGACTTATAGAACCAGTCGGTGCTTGAGAGAACCGTCGTTAATGCCGTTGAGGAGTTATAGAACCAGTCGGTGCTTGAGAGGACCGTCGTTAATGCCGTTGAGGACTTATAGAACCAGTCGGTGCTTGAGAGAACCGTCGTTAATGCCGTTGAGGACTTATAGAACCAGTCGGTGCTTGAGAGAACCGTCGTTAATGCCGTTGAGGATTTATAGAACCAGTCGGTGCTTGAGAGAACCGTCGTTAATGCCGTTGAGGACTTATAGAACCAGTCGGTGCTTGAGAGAACCATCGTTAATGCCGTTGAGGACTTATAGAACCAGTCGGTGCTTGAGAGAACCGTTGTTAATGCCGTTGAGGACTTATAGAACCAGTCGGTGCTTGAGAGAACCGTCGTTAATGCCGTTGAGGACTTACGAAACCGTTGGTGCTGAATAATGAGATAGAATCAGTGAGTGAGCGCACGAGGTTGATGCTGAGCGAAATTGATGATTTAGCCCGAGCGAGGTTGATGGCAATCTTCTTTTAAAAACTTGATGTCGTATTCTTAAACATTCCTTGAAAAGTTGACTTTGGTGTCAAAATTGTAATGTGCAACATCAAATTTGTATTGTGTGGTTGAGCACGATTAGTGTACAATAAAGTTTGAAGGGAGTGTACTGCGCGGCATACCATGTGTGCCGTGCGGTGGAGTTGGTGTACCGTACGGCACAGGTGGTTTTATAACCGCCCGAGATGTTTGGTTTTATCCCACTTTCACATCTTTCAAAATCTCAAGTTGGTTACTCTGAGGAAAACAGGAGTTTGAAAATCACTCTTTCTCCTTCTTCTTCTTTCTTCAAATCCTCTTCAACCTTTCGATTCAAAACCTTCCAAAACCCACATTCGTACTTCCAAAACGAACCGGTTATGGTTGATTCTGGTGAGGGAGGGAACGGTTCCACCGTGTCCGCTACTGAATCGTCGTCATCGACGCATAGAGAGGGTAGCACAACATCCGGCGGGTCTGGGAGTGACTCGTCAATGAGTCTCTCGGCCGATGTCGGCCCATTTGCTGTAGACCCGGTTCACGAATCATCTCGTACGGCACCTATTGGGGTTGAGGCTACATCCTCCGTGCCGGAATCAACACCGATGGGGCTCAGTGAGGTTCACACAGATGTTACACCCACTTCGGCAGAGATTCGGGATATCACAGGTACCAACAATGCCACGGTGGTGGGCGGTGGTGACGCTAATGAAGACTTGGGTACCGTACGGCACACTGAGAGTGCCGCGCCTGATGTTGGGAGTGCTGTGCCAGTGGATTTGAGTACCGTGGGTACTGCTAGAGATGATCGGAGTACCGTACGGCATGCTGAGAGTGTCGTGGGTGGTGGTCAGAGTGCCGTTGCTACCCATGGAGGTCCAAAAGCTATGGAGATTGATCGTTCAGGTACGGGTGCTTCACCTTCTGATATTGCTATGAATCTCAGTGGGATTGACGTTGTTGTAGAGAGAGCTCGTGCTCAAGAGAGCGGTTCTCAGGCTGAGGTCATTCCGAGCGACCTTCTGGAGGCTACACTCGTGACTGAGGTTACCGTAGGTGGTGAGGATGTTGCGATTGATATACCGGTGATTCGGGGAGGTACTAGCGATAGAGAGGTTCTAGTGGAGGATGTTGCTGACGGGGATAGTACTGAGAGTGATGAGATACCATTGGTGAGACGGATTGCTTCAGGTCTGGCTATTGCTATTGGTACTGCCAGAGTGCCAGAGGAGAGTGCTGAGAGAGAGACAGAGTTTTCTGAGCCTCCTTTGTTTATACCTGCAGTTGGTTCTTCCCGTAGGCCAGGCTTGACTTTGGCAGACACTTTGGAGGGGGCGAGAGATGAGGATATTGCAGCGACTTTGCAGGAGTCTCCTCAGTTTGAGAATATTCTGATTCAGGAGGGCATGCCATCTCACGCTAGAGATGTTGAGCAGGAGGAGAGACAGAGAGAGGCTGAGGTGGCTGCAGGGGAGGAGCGTTTGACCATAGTCCGGGAGGTTGAGTTGGCCTTGGAGCACCTAGTTCCCTTTATGCCTGCCACTTACGTGCCACGGGTCCACTTCTTCGTCCCTCAGGGATGTGACACATATACCCCTTTGCTGCCGGTGTACTTGGATACGAATGTGATTCGTGACCGTTCGACCCATATTGCTTACAAGAACCCCCTGGTATGTATTCCATTTATTCTTTATTGTCTGTACATGTTTGCTGTACATTCCTTCTGACAATGACTGATTGAGATTGCATTATGCCTTTGTTTACAGACTCAGAGATCCATGGGCGGTTATGGTGGTTCTGCGAGTTCTCTGGCATATTACCGTGCTTTGCCATCGAGAGTGAGGGCCTTGGTTGATGCTTCTGGGTTCACCATCTTTATTCGGCTCTTGACAGTGACGAGGACAGATCGCAAGCTGATACGAGCCCTGGTGGAGAGGTGGTGGGATACCACCAATACCTTCCACTTCAGAGTCGGGGAGATGACCATCACTCCCCTTGACTTTGCTGCGATTACTGGTCTGAGAGTTGGAGGTGAGCCGATCCCTTTTGACTCAGAGTTGTACTTGGACACTGCTGCTGTACAGCACTACTTGGGGAGAGGCCTGGAGGCATTGAGCCGGGGGTGAGATATACTGTCTTGGTGGATTTCTGGGACCACGAGCCAGAGTCTGAGGAGGAGGCTAGACAGATGGCGAGGACTTATTTGCTGTACCTCTTTGGTGCCTCCCTGTTTCCGAACAGGCAGGGTATGGTGCACTTGGGTTGGCTACCAGCACTAGAGAGCTTGGAGACCGCTAGGAGATTTGACTGGGGTGGTGCTGGCTTGTGCACCGTGTACTGCTTTTTGGGTTGCGTCTGCCGTGGAGTAGGCACGAGCCTTGGTGGATACTGGAGAGTACTTGAGGTAACCTTTGCTTGCATTCCCTTTTTATGTAAACCATGACAATGCCTTAACTGCATTCCTTGATTTGATTGTTTTCTGAATACGCAGGTGTGCGCTTATGAGGTCCTGGGAGTATTTGCTCTGGCTAATTCTCATAGCAATGAGAATGTGCTTCCGCGTGCTGAGAAGTGGGGATTGGAGTTCACAGGGGCTGGTGACCATAAGGGAGATTTGAGGAGCTTCAGACTTTTCCTCGATTCTACCACGGGAGATAGAGTAAGCTTCTTTCGTAATCAACTTTCCATGTTTTCTTCCCCTTTCATTCCCTGAAGTATGATGAACTTTCTCTCTTGCAGGTGAGGTGGAATGTTTGGGATAGGTCACGCAAGGACTATCTGGTGAAGAGTAGAGAGTGGACACGGAGCCGAGTGCTTTTGGAGTGTCCATACGGCTGGCGATGGTACTTGGGTGACAGAGTGTCACGTCAATCTCTCGGGATTGACCACTTCAGAGTGCCTTCGCCCCTTCCTTCGCTTGTTCAGAGGACTGAGGAGTATTCTCGAGCAGAGATAGAGAGATACACAGTGCCGACAGAGGTGATCTTCAGTCCTTCCACTGATTATGACGGTTACTTGCGTTCCCACTTGGCATATGACCTGGATATGGAAAATCGCTTGAGAGTTGCCCCTGCTTTACCTGAGTTGAGGAGGGAGATTGAGGTAGTGACTGCTGATGGAGCGCTTGGAGTAGTGACAGTGCCTCTCATTACCCCCACAGTTACTTTTGCCACGACAGAGGTGACCTCTTGATTGCTGTATTTGTTTTGATTGTCTTCTTGTAGCAACACCCCATACATTGCTGATGTACCTTTATATTTCAGATTCCTGCTGAGTGGGCGACGGCTTCATACCAGTTGGTGCAGGATTTACAGGCTATGGTCCGTCAGTTCGTGATGGGCCTGGCTCCTGAGGTGCGTCCGGGAGCTGAGCCAGGAGTTGTACTTGGTCGTAGGCAGGGTGCCACC
Organism: Vaccinium darrowii; assembly: GCA_020921065.1. Lineage (NCBI taxonomy): Eukaryota > Viridiplantae > Streptophyta > Magnoliopsida > Ericales > Ericaceae > Vaccinium > Vaccinium darrowii. The sequence continues at coordinate 21,959,576 of CM037157.1, forward strand.
AGAGAGAGGACACCGGCGCGTGGTACCAGGGAGGTTTGTAGAGGCACAGGTCGGAGTGCTGGAGAGGCTAGCAGAGGTAGAGAGGCCAGCCGTGGTACTCGCAGGAGGAGAGAGAGTACCAGTAGTGAGAGAGGAGTTAGCCGAGGGACTGCCCCTAGTGCTGGAGCTGCTGAGGTATACATTAGACTTGCCTTTCCTTTCTGTTGATCATGTATGCTTTTCATTATTCTTGACAGACTTTTATTGCTTGCACAGGGAGCGTCGGGTTCCCGGAGTGTTAGGCGTTCCACGCCTTGAGCTACTTCAGCGACTCCACCTTCAGGCCGAGTCCTCCGTTCTTCTGAGAGACGGAGAGAGAGCGCACCTCAGAGAGAGGAGCCTGCAGAGAGTAGTAGTACTGATAGCCATCCTTCTACACCAGAGGAGTACAGACACTTGGGACATGCGCCACCGAAGCGCCCTCGTACCTGAGATAGTTGTTAGTAGTAGCATTTTACTAGGTGAGGCCTGCGTGCCTTGTTTTGATTTGGGTGCCTGTTTAGCCTTCCTGTATAGGTGGCCTGCGAGCCGTGGTAGTTGATTTAGCGTTGGGCCTGTTTGCCCCTGGATATGATTACACTTATGATGTGGATGTTTTGATTTTGATTTTATAAAAACTTGCATCTTGTCATGTTTTTCATTCACATTGGAATTAAATTTGAAAAATCAAAGTTCGCACGTGAGTACTTAATAAAAACAACTGAATTGAGACCAACAAACTTGTATATGGAAAGCTTGACTCGTATTTGAGGTTGTGACTCACAGGACTCAATGAAACAATGGAACTAACTTTCGGACGTACAATGCATGGACCAACGATAATAGAACAATGCTTGTTATGTGCATGTATCGGCATTGTTATTTGACAAATGAATGGAATGACGCACATGAATTGATTAATCCCATAAGACGGCAATATCATGAAGTATAGCTTGCCAATGCTTCTATTCTTGATGTACAAGTCTCGGAGACATTT
>CM037157.1:21967108-22123906 GCA_020921065.1 Vaccinium darrowii
TTGTACGTGGACATCACAGTTTGTAGGGTCATATGCTTGTCAATGTTTGAGAGTATCATATTTACAGTGCGAATTTCCCAGAGTATCATATTTGGTAGCTTGTAAATGGTTGATTGAGATAATATCTTCTTCAAAGGGAGGTTACAATCAAGATCCAGTCTTCTTCACCTTGTTGATAGCTATAATTTTGATGCTTGCACTGTTAGCCAGGCACCTAAAGTGAAGGGAGGTATGTTACGCATGTAGTTTTGAGATTTAACATAGATTCAGAATTATGTATATCAAAGTGCTAGTTATGGAGAGTATTGGCCTCTGGCAAAGTTGGGTTAAGTATGAAACTTGTGCATCCTTTTGTGGCCAATGCAATACCTGTCAATGCACAAAAGAATCGGATTAATATATTATTTAATAATGTGCTACAAGTACTGGTGGCTAGTTCGTACCATTGATATGGCTTATCTACAATCTAAAGCCAACCTATCTTCAATCTAAAGCCAACCACAACAGGATATAGTCCTGCGAGCCTAGACATAGCAGTACCTTCTTTGCTACCAAATTGATCCCACAAAGTCAAAGTTGTAGGCTTCATCCTGTGTGGAAATATCAGAGTTAAGTGCAATAATGGGTTGTTGTCTTGTTGCAAATGTATAGAGAGTGTTACCTTTGATCGATAATGGTTACATCAGTTGCCCAACTCTTTGTTACTTTCCGATGTTGGCCTACGTTAAGAATTGTAAATAATGCATCTATTGAAATATCGATCAATTAGGTGTATTTAGGATCCTTGTGCAATATAATTATAAAGGGTTGTAAATGTATTGTTTACCAAACGATTCCCCCAAAATAGTCTGGTCAGCAAGGTCTGAGAGAGGTCTGAAGTTGTATGTAAGGCTGCGAACATTGAGTCCATCCACTGATGTCCCTTCAATGGGCGTTCTTGCATCTAGTATCCACTAATATGGATTGTTGATTATCTTATGTTGTGGCGGGACGGGCTGGACAGTTGCATTGCTTATAGAGTGTGGTAAATTTGGAGGGTGTCCGACAAGATATCAATGTCGCTGTTCTAATCTAAGAACTGTCAATGAATGTACGTATAACACGTTCAGAGAGTCAGCTCTTGCACATGGATTATTGGAAAATGACCATAGTAGCGAGAGATGCTTAGAAGAAGCTTCTCTTTATCAAATGCCAACATCTCTAAGGAATTTGTTTAGTACCATATTAGCTTATTGTAACCCTATCAATCCTCGTCAGCTATTCCTTACATTTGAGGAAGCAATGGTTGATGATTTAATTCAAACAAAAAAATTATTTACACAAGCAGCTAGGCAAACACTGCTAACTATCTTAAAATCTTTGTCAGAATCAATGGGCAAAAATATTAGGGATTACAACCTATTTGATTTATTTAGTGATAGTGATGTACAAAATATTATTTGTAAAAAAATACTAGATGAACAAAATTTGGAAATCTCTGAAGCATGATGTGGGGCTAGGTATATGGTTTAATAATAAGCGTAGATAATAACGTTCGCCTTCAGTAGGATTAGCTGTTATTATGCGTCCAACTACATTATGTTTTTCGCGTACCGTCCAAAGCTATCTCTTTTGATCCATACAAAATTTCTTGAAAAATCCTTGTACAGGTACTGTAAGGACCCGTAATTTCGCATAATTTTTTCGGAATAATGTTGGGTAAATGTGAGGAACTGAAAACTTAGCTAGATGGGTCAATGTGGTAGTATTGAATTGCATTTGGGTCTTTTTAAAACACATTTGGGGGGTGCAAGTGCATAAATATGTGTATATGAGTGTGTGTGGTGTGATATTTCCCAACATAACACACCCCTCTCCCCCCTTTCATCAGCCATAGCTCTCTCTTTCTCTCCCTCTCTCAAAAATCTTCCATAAACACACCTCAAATCTCAACCAAAATCAAATTCCTTCAAGGTTCTACCATAAAATCTTCTCCTCTATGTGATTTCAAGCTTGGGTTGCGTTGGTTTTGCCTTGAGAGGAGGCATTTCGGGTTTGGAAGCTCAAGAACTTAGGATTTTGCCTTCTCAACTCATTTGGAGCATAAATCTTGAGGTAGGAGAACAAATACTACACCCTCTAGTTGTGTCTACGTGATATGTTGCATATATCCCACTTTTGTTCATCCAATTGCTCAAAATTATGATTTTCTTCCTAAGTGGGTTTTGTTCCTTTTGATTTTGTGATCTATGATTTGGATTGTTGTTTGATGAAATTGGTTGTTGTTTTACCCTCCCTTGATGTTCATTAGTTGCTCTACACTTTCAATTTTTGGCCTAAAACATCATAATTGGACTTGGGTTGAAATTCCACACCCAAAGGGGTGAAAATCTGCATTTTTGGGATGCCCAGAATCTGCCCGACCCGCTCGGGCGGGATTGGGGGCTGCCCGGGCGGAAAATCCAGTAGCTCAGTGAAATTTCGTTTCGTCCCAGTTTGTTCCTCGATGCCTGTTTGGCCTCCGGTATATGAAAGTTTTTGAAAGACAAATTGTTTTGAGATGATATAATTGGATAATGTGAATTCTAGGGATCACCCGTTTGGTGTCCCTAGCTATGGGTGCATGGAGCCCATGAAATCCGATAGGAGTGCACGGAGCCCACGAAATTCGGCAGAGGGATACTTCCCTATTAAATTAATGAATGTTTTCCTATGAAATGCTGGAAATGATATATTCGGGTTGAATTTGAAATATTTGGCGAAAATCAGTTTTTTGTGTACGAGTATGAGAATTTGGCAAATGCTTGGACCTTGTTGGACACTTAAAATTGTTTTGGGATACTTGGGTACTTTGGAAAACACTTGGGCACACTTTTAGGATACTTGGGTATATTTTTGAGAAAATTTGGGTACTTGTTGGTCGGGTTATAGTGTTTGTTCCTCCAAATCATATTCATTGGTCATGTCCTTCATAATACTCTTTTGTTATGCATGTATCATGTTTATACACCTAGCGCTAGTAGAATAGTTTTCCTACTAGGCTAGTGAGCTCAACCTATCAATTTTCAGGTACTCGGCATGGAGCATGAGATGAGATGCTTTTGAAGTGATGCATACACGGAGCTTATACATGCATGAAGTTATTTTCCCATCTTTGTCTAATATTTGTGAAAGATGGTTTTGTAACTTCAATTTGTTAATCCTTTTGACTATTTGATTAATGTAATAACTCTTTCAAACTTGATACTTATGACTTTGGGATTTGGGATTTCGTTATTAGAACTCGTTGACTATTTATGGTGAGAATGTAATATTTTGACTTTGACTATTCAAAGGGGTAAATAGTAAGACTTTGACTTGTTCCACATGGATATTCTCTATATTTGGTTTATTAAATTTGAGGGCGTGACAACTTGGTATCAGAGCATATGTTTGAATACTTAGGAACCATGGGAAGACCTTGAGTCTTGGGGCTTAAACCTTTGCATAAGTTTTCTCATGAAAATCATATTTTCTCATCCATTGTGTGCTTGTGTGACATTCATGATCATAACATAGGCATATCGTGATGCATATGAGTTAACGAGCATAAGTGTTGAGTTGTTACCCGTGTTGGGTTGGCGTAAGGGCTTTGACCACATTTGAGATAATGTTGGGCTTAATGATGTTTCTTTCTTATATTCCTATTAGAACCATGCCACCAAGAAGAGGTGCTAGACGTGGCACAACCGCTAGAGGTGGTCAAAATACTAGACGTGGTAGAAACGAGCGGGCTAATGATGAGGCTAGTCAACATGGGGAATGCTCGGGGGGTCGAAACGAGAGGCATGAGGAGGAGGTGCAACAACTGGGAGAGCAAAACCCACCTAATCATCTTTTAACCGACTTTGTTGCGGCGTTTACGGCGCACTTGGCTCAAACACCTAGGGCCAATACTTCAAGCCGTGCTATGGAAGTGGTTAGTGAATTCCGTAAGTTGAACCCTCCTACATTTGATGGGGTTAGTAGTGACCCTTTGGTGGCCGACCATTGGTTGTCGGAAATTCGCAAGATGTTCGACGTACTTGATGTAACCGAGGATGCCGTGAGGGTGAAGCTCGTTGTGTGTCAACTTAGTGGGGAGGCTAATGAGTGGTGGAAGTCGGTGCTTGCGACTAGGAAAGTGTCGAGGGTAATGGCTAGGACAACGGGGAACATGAATGAGCCAGACGTGGTGAACATGACTTGGGCCGAGTTTGAGGCAATTTTTGAGGACCAATATTTTGTGGAATCGTTCAAGGACATGCTTTGGGAGCAATTTGAACGGTTAGAGCAAGGAACCATGATCGTGTCGGAGTATGCTATGAAATTCCAAGCCTTATCCCGTTTCGCACCAAAACTTGTATCCATGGAAGAGAAGAAGTGTAAAAGGTTCATTAGGGGTTTGGACGAATCACTTCAACGATTTGTGATGAGTGGGGGCCTTACTAGTTTTTCCGCGGTGTTGGAATAGGCAAGAAATTTGGAGACTTCGGGGGTTAACAAGAAGAATGCGAGGCTGCCGACCACGACCGTGAGTGCGCCGATGGGTAATTTCAGGGGTGTATCTGGGAGCTATGAGAATCAAAATAGGAAGAGGCAAGGGGAGCCGCTTCTTTTCGGGCAACCGTTCTACTTTCCGGGCGCCTACTTCTTCCGGCTTTGGGGGAAGCTCGTTTAGGCCGCCGATCACTTGTCACCAATGTGGCCAACCGGGTCATATTCACACTCAATGTCCTAATCCGAAGACTCTTCCACCTCCACCATCTCGTGTTCAGGGTGCTTCGGGTGCGGTGAATTTGGCCACATTGCTAGATTTTGCCCACAGCGGGGAGGTACTCGTAGCGAGTCTGGTTCTGTTCAGCAGTCGAGGCCAAGTTCTAGGTTTGGTAGACCGCCGCAGAGGGGTGCACACACGCAGACACACTACCGTTAGACCACTTCGGTTCAGGGTTCCCAGGTTGATAGAGGGGCCAGTTCCTCTACACCGGTTCAGACTACACCGGGATGGGTTTCGCTGTCACAACTGCTACACCACCGACGCCATCACCTCCTACTTCTTAGACTCCAGAGACTTCAGGTGTGCGGTGTACATTTCTTTTGTTCAACTCTTTTGCCAAGGTTTTATTTGATTCAGGGGCATCTCATTCTTTTATTGCCGCATCATTTGTTCATGCTTTAGAGTTGGAATCCGAGGATCTTAGTCCGCCTTTGTTTGTCGATACGCCATTGGGTGGTAAGACTCCGTTGAACCATATATGCCGGGGGTGTGAGTTAGTTATCCGGGATCGTCATTTTGTGTTCGACTTTATTGTTTTGGGTATGTCCGGGTTTGATCTTATCTTGGGAATGGATTGGTTATCGACTTTTCATGTGACTATAGATTGTTTCAAGCGTCGGGTTCGGGTTTGTCCGGCGGAGGGTTGTTGCTTTAAGTTTTTCGGGGAATGTCGAGAGCCGTCGGAACCTTATTTGTGTGGGCCGCGGGTAAAGGAATTGATAGCGTGTCTTTTGGCTAGTTTGACGCTAGATGAGAATATGTTTACGCGTGGGGAGTTACCGCGGGTTGTTTGTGACTTTCCGGAGGAGTTACCGGGCTTGCCACCTGAGCGAGAGGTTGAGTTTACGATTGATCTTATTCCGGGCACCGCACCCATTTCTATGCCACCGTATCGTTTCGCGCCTACCGAGTTGAGAGAGTTGAAAATGCAATTGCAAGAACTACAAGATTTGGGGTTTGTTCGTCCGAGTACATCGCCGTGGGGAGCTCCCGCTCTATTTGCTCAAAAGAAGAATGAGTCGCTCCGTTTGTGCATAGATTACCGTAAGCTCAATCGTGTCACCGTTAAAAACAAATATCCCATGCCTAGAATCGACGATTTGTTTGACCAACTTCGGGGTGCAACTTGCTTTTCTAAAATTTGATTTGAGATCCGGGTATCATCAACTTAGAGTTCGACGTGAGGAAATCCCTAAAACCGCCTTCCGTACCCAATACGGTCACTATGAATTTGTCGTTATGCCTTTTGGTCTCACCAATGCTCCCACCACTTTCATGGATTTGATGAATCGTATTTTCCGGGCTTATCTTGATCAATTCGTTGTTGTCTTCGTCGATGATATTCTTATCTATTCACCTTCCGAAGAGGAGCACCAATCTCATCTTTCCGTTGTTCTTGAACTCTTGAGAGAGCATCGATTGTATGCTAAGTTGAGTAAGTGCGAGTTTTGGTTATCCGAGGTCAAATTTTTGGGTCATGTGGTATCAAAGAATGGGGTGTCCGTAGATCCGGGGAAAATAGAATCGGTATTGACTTGGAAGCGTCCGAAGAATGTGTTTGAGATACGGAGTTTCTTGGGCTTGGCTGGGTATTACCGTTGGTTTGTTCTCGATTTTTCACGTTTAGCAGCACCGATGACTAGGTTGACACGGAAGGGGACACGGTTTGTTTGGGACGACAAGTGCAAATTGGCATTCAAGGAATTGAAAAAGCGATTAACTAGTGCGCTTATTTTAGTAGTACCCGAGCGTGGAGTTGGCTACTCCGTGTATTGTGATGCCTCGCGGGAAGGTCTTGGGTTCGTGTTAATGCAATGGGGTAAAGTGGTAGCGTATGGGTCACGGCAACTTAAGACACACAAACGAAACTATCCTACGCACGATTTGGAGTTAGCGGCTGTGATATTCGCATTGAAGAGTTGGCAACATTACCTTTATGGCGAGAAGTTTGAGGTATTCTCCGATCACAAAAGCTTGAAGTATCTATTTTCACAAAAAGAGCTAAATTTGAGACAACGCCGTTAGATGGAGCACATGGAGGACTACGACTTCGAATTGCAATATCACCTAGGAAAGGCGAATGTGGTAGCGGACGCGTTGAGTAGAAAATCGGCAAGTCTAGTGAGTTTGGCAATAGAAGAGTGAAAAATGATGGAGCATTTGGGCTTTTACGCTTTACATTGTGAGGATATCCGCGAGGGAGTCACCTTGTGCAACTTAACCGTTCGTTCGACCTTATCGACTAGTTTAGTGGAGGCGCAACAAACGGATGAGGAAGCGGTAACTTTCCGGACCAAGTTTCTCAACGGGGAGGCACCGATGGGTTGGATGATTCACGCCAATCAAAGCATTCGTTTCCAAGGCAAGTTGTTTGTACCAACTTCGTGTCGGGACGAGATTTTGCGAGAATTTCATCACTCACCGTTAGCCGTGCATCCGGGTGGGACGAAAATATATCACGATTTGCGTAGGCAATTTTGGTGGCCGAAGATGAAAAGGGACGTGGCGACTTTCGTTTCTAAGTGTTTAACGTGCCAACAAGTGAAAGCGAAACATCAACGACCGGTGGGGGAGTTACAACCGTTACCGGTAGCCGAGTGGAAGTGGGAAAATGTGACGATGGATTTTGTTACGGGTTTATGGCGATCACCGAGGGGGCATGATGCCGTTTGGGTTATAGTGGACCGATTGACGAAGACTGCGCATTTCTTATCAATCCAAGTGACCGACTCAATAGAGACACTTAGCCGTTTGTACATCCGAGAGATTATCCGCTTGCATGAGATTACGATATCTATTGTATCCGACTGTGATTTGCGTTTTACGGCTCGTTTTTGGAAAGGCTTACAATCCGCACTTAGCACCAACTTATTGTTTAGTACCGCGTATCACCCGCAAACCGATGGGCAATCTGAGAGGACGATCCAAATTCTAGAAGATATGCTTCGGGCTTATGTGTTGGATTTTCGGGGTAGTTGGGAGAATCACCTACCGTTAGTCGAATTCGAGTACAACAATAGCTACCAATCGAGCATTGAGATGGCGCCATATGAAGCTTTGTATGGGAGGCCGTGTAGATCGCCCGTGTGTTGATCCAAATTGGGAGAAGCGACCATTGTGGGTCCCGAGTTAGTGACCAAGACCGCCGAGAGTATGGGGTTGATTCGCAAAAGGCTTAAAGCTATGCAAGAAGCAATGACCGAAAAAGTGAAAGTGATTTTCTAACGCTTGTTAACCGCACAAAGCCATCAATAGTTACGCCGATCGTCGGAGATGTCCGTTGTCGTTTGATGTGGGGGACCATGTCTTTCTCAAGATTTCACCATGTAGGGGTTTGACTCGCTTTGGGCGTGGGGGGTAATCTTTCACCGCATTATATCCGACCTTTTGATATCATTGAGAAAATCGGGAGGTCGCATATCGCTTATCATTGCCATCGAGGCTTTCGGGTATTCATGATGTGTTTCACGTATCCATGTTGAACAAGTCTGAATCGGATCCATCGCACGTGCTAGAGTGGTCCGAACTTGAGTTAGAGGCCGATGCATCTTACGGGAAGAAACCAATTCGGGTCATCGATTCGAGGGAGAAAATGCTAAGGGGCAAGACGATTCCACTAGTGCGAGTGCTATGGAATAACTTCGGGAGTTGTTTTCCGTTTAAGCAATGTGAGTGCATGTATTAAGTTATACATTTTACGAGTTTTGATTTGTAACACATGTTGCATATCATACATGAGCATGTAGTGGTTCGGGGTTGCTTAGTCGATACAAATTTTGAGGACAAAATTTTTCTGAGGGTAGAATGGAAGGACCCGTAATTTCGCATAATTTTTTTCGGAATAATGTTGGGTAAATGTGAGGAAATGAAAACTTAGCTAGATGGGTCAACGTGGTAGTATTGAATTGCATTTGGGTCTTTTTAACACTCATTTGGAAGATAAATGGGTGCAAGTGCATAAATATGTGTATATATGAGTGTGTGTGGTGTGATATTTCCCAACATAACACACCCCTCTCCCCCCTTCATCAGCCATAGCTCTCTTGTCACGCCCTCATTTTTGCAAAACATAAATAAAAGAATCTCAAACAATAAGTAAGTTAAAAGATAAAGATTTCCATCAATTAGAATACATCCTTAGCCCAGTGGCTATCAATTGTTTGGGCACCGTTGCCCCAAAAATGAAATCAAAATAATATCCCATAAGTTAGTACAAATCCATAGTCAAAAGATATAGAAAGATTAGAGTTACAATATCATCTCCCCAAAAGAAAAGTTAATGCAATGAAGATGAATAAAATAACTCTACGTTGTGTATGCTCATCGTCCAAGTCATGCACCTCAAACCATGCACGATCAAAGCTGGGTACCTAAAAAGGGATAGGGTGAGCACACGCGCTCATAAGAGAACTATTCTACTAACGCTAGGTGTATGAATATGATGCATGCACATGGAGGCTAGATATATCAAATGGATACACAAATGTGTGTGACGATAACCGAATCATGAGTAAAAAGGGGTTTTAAAAAAAAAAATCAAGGTACTCCAATGATTTGCCAAGTATTCAAACACTACCCAAGTATCCATTTCATTATACTCAACAATCTAAGTTTACCACACAAGCCCCAAAAATGAAGTTTTAACAAAACACAATGGAGGGTTCAAAAAAATCTCATTTTCGTTCTCTTTCATTGAAGAAAATCATCATTTCATTAGTACTAGGGATTTAATCCCTCTACCGGATTCCATAGGCTTCGCGTGCCTCTGCCGGGTTTTGTAGGCCCCGCGTGCCCCTACCGGGTTCTGTGGGCCCCGCGTGCCCCTGCCGGATTCCATAGGCTCCGCGTGCCTCTGCTGGGTTTTGTGGGCCCCGCGTGCCCCTACCGGGTTCTGTGGGCCTCGCGTGCCCCTGCCGGATTCCATAGGCTCCGCGTGCCTTTTATAAAAAAAATTTATCAAATGATGACATTGGTTTGAAACATCTCATTTCCCCATATTCCATTCAAAATCCATTTTCTCCAAGTTCATTTCATTACTTCACACCTTTCGATAAAATGTGCTACGCACACACCCACGCACGCTTTCTAAAAACCAACAAACGTTCATGTGAGATAAGATGACATATTTACTTATAAAACCATAGTTCTCGAGTCAAAACATGGTTGAAAGTGATGCCAACAGTCGATTTTATGAAGGAACAAGCGATCGGGGACCAAACGGACATTGAAGGGTGGCCGAAGACCACCCCAAAAACAAGGGCAGTGGCTGGAAATTTCAGAGGCAGCAACATATGAACAGTAACAGTGCAGATTTTCACCCTTAGGGTGTGGAATTTCAACCCAATCACAAATGAGATAACTTAGGTTCAAATTAGAGATGCTAGGTAACAATTAAACATGGAGGGAGGTCAATTTCACTCCCAATTTCATCAAACAACAAGCAATTTCATAGATCAAAGAATCGAATTGGAAAAAACCCACACAATTGGGGAAGACATGAATTGCAATGAAATTGAGGCCAAGAACAAGATATATGCAATAAATCACAAGCATACAACTAGAGAGAGTAGAAATTGTTCCCCTACCTCAAGGATTTGCTTGAAAATGGAAGATGAGTGGAACCCTAGGCGTAGAAAACCTCAAATCCCAAAAACGACCTCTACCGAAGCTCCACTACGTGTTCAAGAGACAAGATCAAGTAAAAAATGAGTTACAAGGGTGAGGCTTCACTCACAATTGAAGGGGAAGAGAGAAAAACATGAAACAAGAGCAAAGAAGCTCAAGAAGCTCAGCCCTTACCTTAGAGAGAGAGAGAGAGAAAAACATGATCCAAGTGATAATCTAGCTCAGAAATGCGAGAATCTTCAAGATTGGAAGTGGGTTTGTGTTGAAATCAAATGGTTTTGTGTAATTTCTAGAGAGAAGTGAGAGGGAGGAGCTCTAGTGCTCAAAATCGGGGTGTGGGCCGGGGTGAAAAATGGGTTAAGGGGTCTATTTATAGAACCCCCAAATCGCGCACAAAAATCTACAGAAAATTACTCTTGCTACCGGTAGCAATATACATATTGCTACTGGTGGCAAATGCTAAATGGACTCGCTGATCGACCGATACCGGTAGCAATATACATATTGCTACCAGTAGCAACTGGAAAAATTTTCAAAACTTTTACTACTTCAATCGATTTGACCTCCAATCATTTCTAGCATTATCTCAACACCCCAAAACCACGTCACAACATCAAAATACACCTCCTAATCATCCACCGAACCCCGGTACACCAAGACATACATCCACCGTACACATAGGTATCCGCAAATATATATATAAAGTTCAATCAAGCTTCGTTCACATTAATCCAACAATGAAGGAAATGGGTTTAAAAACACGGGTCATTACATCTCTCTTTCTCTCCCTCTCTAAAAAATCTTCCATAAACACACCTCAAATCTCAACCAAAATCAAATCCCTTCAACGTTCTACCATAAAATCTTCTCCTCTACGCGATTTCAAGCTTGGGTTGCGTTGGTTTTGCCTTGAGAGGAGGCATTTCGGGTTTGGAAGCTCAAGAACTTAGGATTTTGCTTTCTCAACTCATTTGGAGTATAAATCTTGGGGTAGGAGAACAAATTCTACTCCCTCTAGTTGTATCTATGTGATATGTTGCATATATCCCACTCTTGTTCATCCAATTGCTCAAAATCATTATTTTCTTCCTAAGTGGGTTTTGTTCCATTTGATTTTGTGATCTATGATTTGGATTGTTGTTTGATACAATTGGTTGTTATTTTACCCTCCCTTGATAGTCATTAGTTGCTCTACACTTCTAATTTTTGGCCTAAAATATCATAATTGGACTTGGGTTGAAATTCCACACCCAAAGCGGTGAAAATTTGCATTTTTTGGATGCCCAGAATCTGCCCGATCCGCCCAGGTGGGATTGGGGGCTGCCCGGGCAGAAAATCCAGCAGCTCAGCGAAATTTCGTTTCGTCCCGGTTTGTTCCCCAATGCCCGTTTGGCCTCCGATTGTCCGTTTCTTCGTGTTTTTGACCCGTACCACCATTTTGAGCACCGAAATCACTTTGAAATCATAAAACTAATCTTTGGACACGTGATTCAACAAATTCCATGGTTTTATGTATCAGACACGCGTCGGTTGACACTTTTTGGCGAAAATGGTGAACTTTTGGAACAAATGGGACATATGAAAGTTTTTGAAAGACAAATTGTTTTGAGATGATATAATTGGATAATGTGAATTCTAGGGATCACCCGTTTGGTGTCCCTAGCTATGGGTGCACGGAGCCCACGAAATCCGGCAAGAGTGCACGGAGCCCACGAAATCCGGCAGAGGGATACTTCCCTATTAAATTAATGAATGTTTTCCTATGAAATGCTGGAAATGATATATTTGGGTTGAATTTGAAATATTTGGCAAAAATTGATTTTTTGTGTACGACTATGAGAATTTGGCGAATGCTTGGACCTTGTTGGACACTTAAAGTTGTTTTGGAATACTTGGGTACTTTGGGAAACACTTGGGCACACTTTTAGGATACTCGGGTATATTTTTGAGAAAATTTGGGTACTTGTTGGTCGGGTTATAGTGTTTGTTCCTCCAAATCATATTCACTGGTCATGTCCTTCATAATACTCTTTTGTTATGCATGTATCATATTTATACACCTAGCGCTAGTAGAATAGTTTTCCTACTAGGCTAGTGAGCTCAACCTATCAATTTTCAGGTACTCGGCATGGAGCATGAGATGAGATGCTTGTGAAGTGATGCATACACGGAGCTTATACATGCATGAAGTTATTTTCCCATCTTTGTCTAATATTTTTGAAAGATGGTTTGTAACTTCAATTTGTTAATCCTTTTGACTATTTGATTAATGTAATAACTCTTTAAACTTGATACTTATGATTTTGGGATTTGGTATTTCATTATTAGAACTTGTTGATTATTTATGGTGAGAATGTAATATTTTGACTTTGATTATTCAAAGGGGTAAATAGTAAGACTTGGACTTGTTCCACGTGGATATTCTCTATATTTGGTTTATTAAATTTGAGGGCATGACAGGTACTTCCCTAATTTTGCGTGTTCATCATGTTCATTTATATAGTAGAACTGAGTTAACATAGTTCTAGAGAAATAAGCTGAATTTGCGATGTGTTCTATTGTAGAATTGTTTTTGAAACTTACCATTTGACAGTCCTCTATGTGTAACTGTAAGCTTATCACAGAAGGTTATGTATGTGCAAGGGCAATCTATAAATCCTCCATAAAACCTCAGGGGGTGACACCCATCTAGCCGACTGGAATTGTGTTATTTAATCAACTTGAAGACGTGCTTGTTAACTGACAATTTGTAATACGACTTTATCATGTCCTTTGTACATATATTTGACAGCCTTTATTGTGGAACACACTTCTACTGTAAAGACCCGAAATTTCCATGAAATTCTTTTTATCTTTTATTCATTCTAGATAACATAAGTGAGTTGAGTAGTGCTTTAAAATGTGTTTTCTTTCTAAGTATTGCATGGGTATGTATATCTTGGTGTATCGGGGGTTAAGTAAATGGTATGTATACGTGTTGCGATGTTATGTGGATGTTTGGAGGTGTTGAAAATGTGTTAGAAATGATCGGGGTTCAATTTGGTGAAGGTGGCAAAAATTTAGAAATTTTCATTCTAGATACCGGTATGGGTTTTTATTGATATCGGTATCCAGCTTCATTTTGAGCCATCAGAAATTCTAGACACCGGTATGGGTTTTTCTTGATACCGGTATCCAGCTTCATTTTCTGCGAATTTTGAGCCCTACACAGACTTCTATAAAAGGAGTCTTTGGTTCATTTCTCCACTCCATAGCCACGAAACAAACCCTAAAATCACCCCTCTACCTTCTCTCTTCACCCCCACCTCAAATCTTGTGATTTTAACCTCAATCCACCTCAAAACTTCAAGATCTACACATTGGATTCGTGATTCTCCCTTAGATTTCGGGTTTTGCACTCTAGGAGGTAAGAACACTTGATTTGGGTCTTGTTCTTGCTCCATTCACGTTTTTCCCTCTCTCTCTTTGATTGTAAGTGAAACCTCACCCTTGTAACTCGTTTTTGACTTGATCTTGTCTCTTGTTTGCGTAGTGGAGCTTCGGTAGAGATCATTTTCGGGATTTGGGGTTTTCTCCACCTAGGGTTTCATCCTTCCACCATTTTCAAGCAAAACATTGAGGTAGGGGTTTTTACTTGATTGATAAGTGATATGATGTTGATTTTGTTGCTATACCCCTTGTGTTGATCATAAATTTTTGAAAATTTGTAGAAATCCCCATGGATGTGGGTTTTGAGCTTCATTGATTCTTGATCTATGTTTTTGGTTGTTGAATCTTTAAATTGGTTGATGTTTAATCCTCCCTCCATACCTATTTGTTATTTACATACATCACATTTGTGTTTGGACCATCAAAATAGATATTGGGTTGAAATTCCATGCCTTGGGGGCAAAAATCTGCACTTTTCGGCACTGTTTGGAGTAAAGCCTAGTAATAGCCTAAGGTATGAGACACGTGTTAACTATCATTGATTAAGGAATAAATGTACATGTGGTTAGACGGAAAGGTTAGGAGATCAACGTCATGAATGTCACCCTAGACACGCAAGCCATGCTCGGTGAGTCATGCGGAGAACCTATGAAATCCAAATAAATGTAGAGAGAGAGAGAGAGAGGATTAGAAAATTTGTAGAATCCAAGTGATGAATCGATGAACGAGGTGAACCTAAAGTGCCTTTGGACACGTTTAAAGCGTATAGGGAGTGCATGCGGGATACAGAAGTACTTTTTTAAAGATCATGGGATACATGGGCGCGTGAGGAGCACGCTAGGACACGTGGGAAGTAATTGACCATCGGTATGGTGTCAGGCAAGTCACCTGGGTTTATTAACAAAAATTTATTAACAAAGTTTTTGGAGACGCCACCTGGGTTTTTATTTTGAGAAGGATTTAATACCTGAGAAACCATTTAAAATAATTTGAAAAAGAATGATGACTCTTATGCTGTCACGCCCTAGAATTTCATAACCAAAAAATACAATTTATATTCACGCCCTAGAATTTCATAACCAAAAAATACAATTTATATCCACGTAGGATAAACCAAAAGTCATACTTTCTCTCACTTGAAAAATCAAGGTCCAGATACAATGCCTTAATCATATTTTACTCTCAAGTCTCCGTTTTCGTGCCCAAATGTTTAATAAAAATCTAATGCATTGAACTATTACTTCTCCATTCAAAAGGTAAAGAAATTTAATTACATTCTTGTCATCTCCAAAAAAAAAAATATTACAAGAGGTTAAAGATGATCAAATAATTAAGATCCTCGATGCTTTCAAAATGCAGTCATGCCGATGCACATAGTCCCATGCACTCCACGCCATGCTCCCCAATAGTTACCTGAAAATGATAGGTTGAGCTACACTAGCTCAGTAAAAAACCAATCCAACACTACTATGTTCATAGAGTATGAAGATGCACCGGAAAAATAACTAGGTGATTAATAAGGCAAAGCTCGGCAAATTTCAAAATTTACAAGTCCGTAAACATTTTAAAAGTTACTCCTTTATTTTCATAAAACCACCTCTTTTCAAATCTTAAATCTCCACACATGTATATGATCCATCCTTAGTCTCAATTTTGTATTATCAATTTTCCTCAAGTTCTTGTATACACCCACAAGTATTTATAAACAACACTGGATTCTAAGTTGGGTCATTTTAAGTTTCGAACTCCCAAATACGAACCTAAGTGTTTATAATCCTCGAACTGCATCTTTTACTCTCAACCAATCACATATACACATACTTATCTAACTTCCGAATTCTAGTCATACCTTTATTTGCAACACTAGGATCTCACTACACGCACTCTTCTCCCGTAAAGGAAAAGAGGAACTAGACTATGCATCTCAATTTCCGAGGTGTCCCTCTTTGCCCTCATGGCATTCATGAAGGGATTTAGTATCCCAACGTGTCCCGAAGGATCCGTGAAGTATCCAAGCGTATCCCATGTGTCCACCTATTTATGATATCACGATTCTCTATAACACCATGCATTCACAATCTCAAACGTTCACTCTCGCACACAGGGTGCCCGTTACTCCCAAACTTAACTACATTTCAAGTGTCCATTATGCATCCACATATATCCAAATAACCAATACTCTCCATCTATATCAGTTAACCCATTTTTCCTTCTCATTACACGTGTTCCCAAATCTCAAACTTTCATGCATACATGCAAGTGTTCGTCACTTCCAAGCTTCTCATTTACAATCCAAACACTTATTAAGTACCCAAAATATCTCTAACAATCAAAGTGTTTCTCACTCTAGATAATCACATAGCCTCTGGCATTTCGTGGGCTGCCTCCACCCCTGGCCCATTATACGGGTAATAAAAACAGCGACGCTCATAATTTAGAGTAAAACACCAATCAAAATCCAAGGATAGCGAATAGTTCATGCTCGAATGCAAACAAGATGCACAAACACGGATGAGACAATCCGACACCCTTGCGGACTACGAATTTATGGAATTAATCTACTCATCTGAATGTCCCCACATTTTTACCACACACCTTAGACACATCCAGGAACATCATACTAAAATTTTAGAATTTTTAGAGCTATGCAACTATTTTTAAACATCCGATAATCAAACCGAAAACCAGTAACAAAGTTTGCCAGACAGATTTTCTAACCACTTCGAACTGAAACTGCTATCGCGTGCAAGTAATTAGGCTGCATGGCTTACATCCTTAGAGAGCTCTATGAGTCTACTTTCATAATCAAAAAGCGGATTGAGATTTCAAGATTCCTTGACAAAAAAATAGCAGTTCCCGTATGGTACGACAGTGCTGTTAGCACAGGAAATTCGCAACAGCAGCTTGGTAAACTATTTTTCATATTTTCTGTACTTTGCATAAAATTCTAAAACTTTTCCACATCATAGAAGACATGTATGGGTATCAACTGTAAAATTTTCGTAAATTAAAAAGCTTTGAAAAAATAAAATAAAAAATCGTCCAAAACAGGGGCTGATTTGAGTTCTATCACAAACATCAACTCAGAGTCACCTCAATCACGAATTTGGGGCTTCAACCCATAAATGGAAGTTAATAATCAGTCATTTTAGCTAGAAACAAAGTGGGTTAAAAGCCCTAAACAACATCAAAAGGTTTTTCTCAAAGCTCCAAGGATTTAAGAGGCAAAATACAAGTATATGCACGAAATTCACACTACATGAAAATAGAAGAGTGAGATTAAGTTTCCTACCTTAAATGAGGCTTCACAAATCAAGGAGAGTGAAAACCCTAAGCTTGAAAACCCACCAAACCCGAATGCAAGCCTCCCAAGGTGAAACAAACGTGCTTCGGACTCCAAATGTTGCGTAGAAGAAGATTTTGGGGTTGGATCTTGAAGGGGTTGAGAGTTGGAGGCGTATTGTGAGCTTGGAGTTCACTACAATGGGGGACAAGAGAGAGAGAGAGAGAGAGAGGAGGAGGAGGAGGAGGAGGAGGAGGCTGGTGGGAGGAAGAAAGTGGGTGAAAATTTTGGTCAAAGCCTGTCCCACACATTTCTTTATACACACCCTAATTGCACTCACACCCCTCAAGTCACTTGTGTATATTAAAAACACCCCATCACATTTAAATAACCTCCAAACTTCACTAACAAATATTTTAAACATTTCCTCACAAGACCCCAACTTTATTTTCAAAATGTTTTGTAAAAATACAGGTCTTTACATTCCACCCTCTTTAGAAAAATTTTAGTCCTCAAAATTTAGTGTGTCAACACAAGAATGTACTAAACATGCCATGTCACGCCCTCAATTTTAAATAACCAAAACATATACATATCCACGTAGGATAAGTCAAAGTCCTACACATCTCCATTGAATAGTCAAAGTCAATTATACAGTTCCAAAGTTAAAGTTTTAATGAGATTCTAGCCAAGGGTACCCCGTACCCACATACATGAATATCAAAAGTTTCAAAGTTATTACATAAGTTGAAATAGTCAAAAGATTAAGGAATTTAAAGTTACAAAATTATCTCCCAAAAATATAGTAAAACTATGGAGAGGATAAAATAACTTCATGCCAAAGTAAGCTTCATGTTATGTATCCACATGCCAAGCATCCCAAATCATGTGCCTTGCCGAGTACCTGAAAATGACAGGGTGAGCTCACCAGCTCGTAGGAAACTTTTCTACTAACGCTAAGGGTATAGAGAATGAAAGATGCACGTGATAATATGATACACATGAATGATTAGGCTAGAATGATCTACAGATGATCGACTCAATGAAGAAGTGTCCACAAGATCCCCAAGTGTCTGTCAATTTCCTCAAAACCGTTACAATTCAAGTCGTGTGTTCGATTTCTTCAAAACATCATGTTTTTCATAAAACATTCCATTTTTCAACTCACCACAAATAACCACTTGTTTTTAATAGGGAATGAATCCCTCTGCCGGATTTCGTGGGCTCCATGCACCCCTGTCGGATTTCGTGGGCTCCGAACACCCCTGACTAGGGACGCACCAAACGGTGGCCCTAGAATAAATAACCATCATACTCAAAAGTTCGTTAAACCATTAAGTGTCCAAAATCCATGCAATTTGTTTAGTTCAAAAACTCGTAGTGTATCGATTATGGTGAAGATAACACGTGTCCAAGAATGTGAAAAAAAAATCAAGACAAAACATAATCCGTGCCACAATAGGTTAGGGAGGTGTTTTCCAATAGGTTTCGAAGTGTAATTGATGAATAAGGCAAGTACATGGTCAAACTACCTAACCGGAGGTCAAAGGAAAGCCAACAAACAATCCGATCAACAAAGTGGTTGATAATAAGTAAAATTTGAAGTGAACAAAACATTTGAAGATGTCCCAAGACGTCTAAGAGTCAAGGAAAGGCCTAAATAAAAAATAAGGTTCAGAGCTGTCTGGTATCAATACCCTAGAATGGGGTATCAATACCATTCGATTAGAAAAAAAACAGAGCGTGCTGGTATCGATACGAGGTTTGCAGGGGTATCGATACCAGTGGGCTTCACACAGATTTTGACAGCTTTTCAAGCTTGATGGGGGCTTCAATCCAACTCAAATGGGAGGTTCCAAAACACAATTAATCATCAAATGAACAAGTCTAAGCACTAATTCAAGATCAATCCAACAAAAATGTGGAGGATTAAGCATCAATCAAGTTCAAACTCAACTTCCATGGACATGTAAAAGCTTGGTAAGAAATCAAGAGGAGAGATGAACACAATGCCATGATTCAAACTATACACACTTAGTGAGGTAGAATTAAGTTCCTACCTCAAGAGTTGAGCTCCAATGCAAGCAAATACGAAAAACCCTAGCTTCCTTGATCAACCCCAACTGAAAATGAACTCCCCGGAGCGATTCCAAGCTACCCCGGGCTCCAAAACA
This sequence comes from Vaccinium darrowii, assembly GCA_020921065.1. Taxonomy (NCBI): domain Eukaryota; kingdom Viridiplantae; phylum Streptophyta; class Magnoliopsida; order Ericales; family Ericaceae; genus Vaccinium; species Vaccinium darrowii. The sequence goes on from CM037157.1 coordinate 21,986,397, forward strand.
CGTGTAGAAGAAGTTTCTTAGGTTGAATCTTGAAGAGAAGAGGTGTGGGAGTGTAGATTTTGTGGAGAAATGAGAGAGATGTTGGAGAAGAGTAGAGAGAGAGAGAGAGAGAGGGTCGTTGGTTTGAGGAAGAGAGGGGTGTGTGTGTGTTAAAAAATCTGATGTACCCCCACTATACATACCCCCTAATTGCACACTCACCCCTAGTGTTTCTAAAGTGTTGTAAAGACACCCCAAATGCTTACCAACTCACATTGACCCCATTTTGCATTTTAAAACATTTCTCACACTTCCCCAACATTATTTCTGAAAAATTATTTTAAAAAAAACATGGGTCTTTACATTCTACCCTCCTTAGAAAAAAAATTTTCTCAAAATTTGAATCAACAATGCACCCCAATCCACTACATACTCATGCAGGATATGCAATATGTATCAACTCATAAACTTATAAAATGCATAACTTAGAGCATGCAATCACATAGCTCAATTGGAAAGCAACTCTGGGTATTTCTCTCTCATTTCATCCTCCCTTTCCCACGTTGACTCCTCCCTACCGAAGTTGTTCCATAAAACCCGCACTAGTTGAATTGTCTTACCCTTTAGTGTTTTCTCCCGCGAATCTATAACCCGTATCGGTTTCTCCCCGTAAGATGCATCGACCTCAAGCTCAAGTTCGGACCATTCTAACACATGTGATGGATCCAGCTCGTACTTCTTCAACATAGACACGTGAAACACATCGTGAATACCCAATAGCCTCGGTGGTAATGCTAATCGATACGCAACCTCCCCAATTTTCTCAATGATATCAAACGGCCCAATGTAACGTGGTGATAGCTTACCCCCTCGCCCAAAACGAGTCAAACCCCAACGTGGTGAAATCTTGAGGAACATGTGATCCCCCACATCAAACGATAACGGTCGTCTACGTCGATCGGCATAGCTCTTTTGGCGACTTTGAGCGGTCAACAAACGTTGGAGAATCACCTTAACTTTCTCGGTCGTTGATTCTTGAGTGGCTTTAAGTCTCTTGCAAATCAATCCCATCGTTTCGGCTACCAATTCGGGCCCCACTAACGTCGCTTCTCCCAATTTCGTCCAACACACGGGTGATCTACACACCTCCCATACAAGGCTTCATACGACGCCATCTCGATACTCGATTGATAACTATTGTTGTACGCGAATTCAACTAACAGTAGATGGTCTTCCCAATTTTTCCAAAAATCCAACACGCAAGCTCGAAACATATCTTCTAGGATTTGAAAAGTCCTCTCAGATTGCCCATCGGTTTGAGGATTTTAAGCGGTGCTAAACAACAAATTCATGTCAAGCGCGGCTTGCAAACCTTGCCAAAAACGTGCCGTAAAATGCGGATCTCTATCGGACACAATGGACACCGGAATCCCATGCATTCGGATAATCTCATGGATGTACAAACAACTAAGCGCTTCAATCGAATTGGTAACTTGAATTGGTAAGAAATGCGCGCCCTTCGTCAATCGGTCCACTATAACCCAAATAGCATCATGCCCCCCCCCCCCCCCCCCCCCGGGGATCTCGGTAAACCCGTAACAAAATCCATCGTCACATTCTCCCATTTCCACTCGGCTACCGGTAAAGGTTGTAACTCGCCCGCCGGTCGTTGATGTTCCGCTTTCACTTGTTGACATGTTAAACATTTGGACATGAAAATCACCACATCCCTTTTCATTCTCGGCCACCAAAATTGCCTACGCAAGTCGTGATACATTTTCGTCCCACCCGGATGTACGACCAATGGCGAATGGTGAAATTCCAGCAAAATCTCATCCCGACACGAATTTGGTACAAATAACTTGCCTTGAAACCGAATACTTTGGTCGGCGTGAATCATCCAACCAATAGGTGCCTCCCCGCTAAGAAATTTGCTCCGAAAAGTACCCGCTTCTTCATCCATTTGTTGTGCTTCCACTACTTGGGTCGATAAAGTTGAATGAACCGTCAAATTGCACAAAGTAACTCCCTCGCGGACCTCCTCGCAATGCAAAGCGTAAAAACCGAACTCGTTCATCATTTTCCATTCATCGATTGTCAAACTCGCTAGTTGTGTCGGTTTTCTACTCAATGCGTCCGCTACCACGTTTGCCTTGCCCAGATGATATTGAAGTTCGAAATCGTAGTCCTCCATGTGCTCCATCCAACGGCGTTGTCTCAAGTTAAGCTCTTTTTGCAAAAATAGGTATTTTAAACTCTTATGATCGGAAAATACTTCAAACTTTTCACCATAGAGGTAATACCTCCAACTTTTCAAAGAAAAAATTACGGCTGCGAGTTTCAAATTGTGTGTCGGATAGTTTCGTTCATGAGTTTTAAGTTGCCGCGACCCATACGCTACCACTTTACCCCGTTGCATTAACACGCACCCAAGACCTCCCGCAATGCAACGCAATATATGGAGTAGCCAACTCCACGTTTGGGCACAATCAAAATAGGCGCGCTTGTCAACCGCTTCTTTAACTCCTCGAATGCCGTTTCGCATTTGTCGTTCCAAACAAACCGAGTCCCCTTCCGTGTCAATCTAGTCATAGGTGCCGCTAAACCAGAGAAATCAAGTACAAATCGACAATAATACCTGGGCAAACCCAAGAAGCTTCGAATCTCAAACACACTCTTCGGACGCTCCAAATTCAAAACCAACTCAATCTTACTCGGATCAATGAACACCCCTTCCCTCGATACCACGTGACCCAAAAACTTCATCTAGGTCAACCAAAACTCACACTTACTAAGCTTGGCATGCAAACGATGCTCTCTCAAGGTTTCAAGCACAATGGAAAGATGAGATTGGTGATCTTCCTTGGAAGGTGAATAAACAAGGATGCCATCAACAAAGACCACCACAAACCGATCAAGGTAGGCACGGAAGACACGATTCATAAGATCCATGAAGGTTGCAGGAGCATCGGTTAAGCCAAATGGCATGACCACGAACTCATAGTGGCCATATCTAGTACGAAAAGCAGTTTTGGGAATGTCCTCACGACGGACCCTCAATTGGTGATAACCGGACCTCAAATCAATCTTAGAAAAGCAAGTGGCAGCTCGGAGTTGATCAAACAAGTCGTTGATCCTAGGCATCGGATACTTATTCTTAATCATGACCCGGTTGAGCTTACGGTAGTCTATACACAAACGGAGCGACCCATCCTTCTTTTGAGCGAAAAGAGCCGGTGCTCCCCACGACGAAGTACTTGGACGAATGAACCCCACATCATGCAACTCTTGCAATTACTTCTTCAATTCTCTCAACTCGGCCGGTGCAAATCGATAAGGAGGCATAGAAATAGGTGTGGTGCCCGGAACTAAATCTATAGTAAACTCAACCTCCCGCTCGGGAGGCAAGCCCGGTAACTCCTCTGGAAAAACGTTCAAAAAGTCACAAACAACCCGCTGTAACTCCCCACATGTTGACATATCCTCATCTAGCGTCAAACTAGCTAACAAGCAAGCAATAGACTCCAGTTCCCGCGAACCACATAAATACGGTTCCAACGGCTCTCGACGTTCCCCGAAAAATTCAAAACAATCACCCTCTAACGGACAAATCCGAACCCGATGCTTAAAACAATCGATAGTAGCGTGAAAAGTCGATAACCAATCCATTCCGAAAATAAGATCGAATCCTGTCATACCCAAAACAATGAAGTCAAACATAAAACGGCGATCCCGGATAACCAACTCGCAATCTCGACATATACGATCTAACGGAGTTCTACCACCCAACGGTGTGTCAACAAACAACAGCGGACTAAGCTCCTCGGATTCCAACTCTAAGGCACGTACAAATGATGCAGCTATGAAAGAATGCGATGCTCCTAAATCAAACAAAACTTTTGCAAATGAGTGAAATAAAAGAAATGTACCCCTCACAACTGATGCCTCTGGCGTCTGAGAAGTATTATGAGGTAGTGGTGGTGGCGGTGGTTGTGCAACTGCAGAAACAGTGTAAACCCGACCCGGTGTAGTCTGCACTGACTACCCCTCTGCTGCTGTCGACCAAATCCCTACCTTTGCCTCGGCTACTGAACTGAGCCGGACTCATTACGTGTACCTCCCCTCTGTGGACAAAACCTCGCTACATGCCCAAACCCGCCACACGCAAAACAAGCACCCAAAGTCTGAACACGCGGTGGTGGTGGAAGAGCTTTAGGTTGAGTACACTGAGAGCAAATATGACCCGGCTGGCCACATTGGTAGCAAGTGTTTGGCGGTCTCGGCGAATTTCTCCCAAACCTGGAAGAAGTAGGTGCCCTAAGAATCGTACGGTTCGGCGTAGATTGGAACGAATCCCTCATCCTCTTCCTATTTTGGCTCACATAGCTCCCCGTCGGTGCACTCACGGTAGTAGTCAGCGGCCTAGACTCCAATCTCTTAGCACTCTTTTGTTCACCCTCTTCATTCTCCAAACTCCTCGCCTATTCCACAATTTCGGAAAACCTCTCAAGCTTGCTACTCATCACAAATTTCGTAATTGTTGGATCCAAGCCCTTCACAAATCTCTTGCACTTCCTCTCCTCCATATTCACTAGTTCAGGCGCAAAACGGGACAAGGATTGGAATTTCATGGCATACTCTGAGACAGCCATCCTGCCTTGCTCAAGCCTCTCAAATACCTCAAAAGCTTTTAATTGAGTATAAGAATAGACTCCCTCCTTCCATTTTTAAGTGATCCACTTGGGAAACGTGTAATCTTGCGGACGTTTAAAAATGTACTTTTGTATAACGTGTGTGGGGTATTTTCCAATAGATACGAAAGACAAACAGAATAGCTCATCCAGAGCTACCACGTGACATGCACGAGGAAAGGGACACAGAATAGTATGCCGATGACCAAAAAGTCCACAATTCAGCAAGTACCCAAGTCTACCTGCTCGTCGGACAACGCAGAAGGAACGACCCGATACATGAGAAACCCTAGCAGCAGCCTTACCTTGTGAAGATAAGGAAAGGAGGAAATATTCGAAGATATTCCCAGAATCAGTTGAGCTTTGTGAAGATAAGCACAATCTTACTCAGAGATGGAAAGCCAGTCAACTTACTAAACAAGGAGCGAACTCCCATGTAGGGTAAAGCTCTAGACGAGCAATATGCGGCCATTTGGCAAGAATCCTTATCGAATAAGGATACAGAATCATGCAGGCTACGCTGCCCAATAAGGAAGAATCCTAAGCTTGGAAGGATTCCATACAGAGAAGAATTCCGCAGGGAATGTAAATGCAAACTAATCGCCTATATAAGAAGAGGACTCCTAAATACTAGAGGTATGTCAAAACCCACTTTGGCACTTGTTCACTCGTTTAAGTTATCCTCCAGTTCGTCAATACTAACTTAGCCATCGGAGGGCCCTTGCCGCCTAGAGGCAGGGGTGCTCTGACAGTTTGTCTGTGCTGCAGGATTGAGGTCACTCCATTTGAAGAGGATTTGATCTCATAAGAGCAAGAAAATAACTTTGTGAATTTTTCCCCTCTTACAATTGGCGCCGTCTGTGGGAAACTAGAAAACCCCCACCGAGATCATCCATGGACGATCGCGATCTTCACACACCACAAAAGAGTGGGGCTGGGAAGGATCCCTCTCTAGGGCCACCTCTCTAGGGCCACCCGGTGCCCCAAAGAAGCCTCCCGCCACAAGGATAGCAAGCCAGATAGAGCGTGTGGAACGTTCTCAGCCTGGTAGATCACGAATGGCAGACTCGGAAGCCCCATCACGGAGGGACCAACGAAGGAATTCCCCGCCACGCCACGCCTCGAAAAGACAAACTCGGGGGTGAGGCGAGACAGGGAATATGCAGAAAGTTTTGTGCGAAGAGAACAAGAAGTCTCAGATCTGGCACGACGGATCGCACAGGAAGAGGCTCCAATCAGAAATCTAAAGGACCGCTTGTGACAAGCGGAGGAAAACTTGAAATCCAAGTCCCGGGACGGAGGTAGGGACAGGAGACGGTCGGGAGAGAATCTCCACCAAAAAGGGCAGATTCCACAGCCAGGAAGGGCCCACAATGGAAGAGAAGAGCTGTAAGCGAGTCCCCGGATAGTGGGGAAAGAAGGCGGCATGGAAGGGACCGGTACGAGAGGTCCGATTCAAACGAACGCTATGACGGGCATGAAGTAGCCCGGGAAGCGGCTAAAAAGGCTCTCAACCATGTGGCAGCTTCCCCACTTGCTAAATGGATCCAACGAGCGGACCCACCTGCCAGGATAAAACACAATCCGTTCGTGCTATACGAAACCACAGATGATCCGGTAACTCACATTCAGCACTACCAGCAGGCGATGTTTATGCATGCGAGGGACGACGCCCTGATGTGCAAAATGTTTCCGTCAAGCCTGGGTAAGGTGGCGCTGAGCTGGTATCATCATAAGTTGGCACCAAATTCGATCCACAGTTGGAAGCAGCTTTCTGAGGAGTTCACGGCCCGATTCTTGACAAGTCGTGCAGCACCAAAAACTTTTGACATTCTAACTGCCATGGGGCAAAGGGAAGGAGAAAGTTTGAGGGAATATTCAAAAAATATTGGGAAACCTTTAATGAGATTGAGGACTGTAGCGAGGAGTACGCTATAGCAACTTTCAAGACGAGCTTGCCCGTCAACTCGGATCTGAGGATGTCCCTGACGATGAACCCAGTCAAAACAGTGACAAGGCTCATGCAACGTATCGAGCAGCGTGCACTCGTCGAGGACGATCGTATGAGAGAAAGCAGGAAAGAAAATGCAGGACGACCTGTCACTCCAGAAAAAAAGACGGCCGATCAGAAAAGCTATAGGAAGGAGTACCCAACCAACAAGAGGAACAATACGTCCTATCAAAGGGATAAGGCCGCTGTGGAGACCCGTTCTTTCCACAGCATTTACACGGTTTTTAATGTGCCAATTTACAAGATGTTGTACAAACTCAGAGAAAAGCCGTGGTTTCGCGACCAGCCAAAAATGACAGGAAATCCAGAGAGGTCGAGAGCAACAAACAAAAAATGCAGCTGTAGACACCCCGATTTTGAACCCGGGATGCGCTCGAGCATTCCCGATGATGAAATGGACCAATCGTGGCTACCCGAGGCTTGAACAATGCTTGGAACTTGGCAAAACCACCCAAAAACCTCTTCAAAACAAACCCAAGACTACACCATCTTCTAGTACATTTAAAACCCTCTTTATTGATATATAATTCATCCCAATCCGTTTTGAAATGAGAGAGATGCACGAATGTTGCTAAAACGACTTGTTTTCCCCACCGTCTGAGGGTAAAATGGTCATACATTTGGATGTATAAATTTTCTGGATTCCAAACCACTTGGGTTAGGAAGTAGACTCAACAAGCTTTCGAACGCTTCAAACCGCGTCAAAATCGGAGTTCGGTAGCACCCGGGGCGGCCCCGCAAAGTTTTACTTTTCGAGCAACAGCCTTGAGCGCTCAAGGTCCCAACCTTGAGCGCTCAAACCCTAAAAACCACCTTGAGCGCTCAATCCTATGGCTTTGAGCGCTCAACTCTGATCAGATCAGTTTTCTGCAGAGCATCTAATCATGATATTCTACTGCAAGAGGAGCGTCTACCTATGTTTTCTACTGCCTAAATACACTTCCTAGACCCTTGAACATCTCCTCAATCGCCTCCCAAACCCAATTCAAAAATTAAACCCATTTCCCTCCCATTTCTCTCTCTATATAAACCTCCTCCATTCCCTCACTCACCCCCTTGGCTGAATCTCTCTCCCACATACCCTTCATCAGATCAAACCCACACTCTCTCATCCTTCAATCACGTTTTAGCCTCCCTCTCATCCATTTCCATCATCTTAAACCTCCAAAACACCCAAAAATCTCATCTTTAAGACCAAATACACATGGGTCTTTAAGATACCAACTTCAACAGCCCCTCTCTCACTCTAATAAGCCATTTACAGCCCATACATTCCATCCATTTTCGTCCAAACCCAACTCTTCAACCAAAACCCACCTCATCCAAGCCAAAATCACCATTTTAAGTTCAAATACACCCCCATCCACTCAATCAATCATCCAATCAGCCCTATACTCACACTCCTCTGTCCAAAATACCTCAAATCAAGCCTATATTCTAAGCCACTATTCAATCATCCATCAAAACCTCAAGTTCAAGCCTTGATCAGGCCAAAAGGTAGTGAAAATCATTGTTTTGGTCTTGCTGAGGGAGACCAGTGGGCTCATTCAAGTTCCTCATACTTGAAATGAGCCTACAAGGTCTGAAAAGTATCAAGAAAAGCATTTTTAAAACATGTTATTTTGGTAGGCTTGAGCGCTCAAACTATCTCCTGACAATTTGTGAATCTTCTTTTTATTTTGATGATGGATCAGAGATTAATGTGCATGAGCTGTGTGTGTGTGTTGAAATCAGTTTGATCCTCTTCTGTTATCTATCAAGAATCATCAAACTCGATTTTTAACACATCATTTACTTTCCAAAATTCTTCAAAGTCCATGTTTCTGTCCAGTTTTGGGAAAATAAAGTATAATCATTGATTTGGGGTTGTTTGATCATCCAATGTCATGTTATAGCAGAATTTGGCGACTTGGAAGTGGCTTGAGCGCTCAAGGCCTTACCCTTGAGCGCTCAATCCACTTTGAGCGCTCAAACCCCAACAGAAAGTCAGTCACAGTGTTTCAGCCATAACTTTTTACTTCGAACTCCGTTTTAGGCGTATTATATATCAAAACGTAGATAATTTGAAGGGCTACAACTTTGTAGTTTTATGTTCTTCTCATTTCTATATCAAAACCCTCCAAAACATGCAAATAGTGTCGGAAAGACAAATAATTTTGTTCAAAATGGTGTTTTAAGTTCTATTTTTCTCCTTCATTGCCATTTTCTTTGTTTATACCATTCTGTCATCGCATTGTACACTTCGCACAAGCATCCACCATCACCTAGTTGGTGTTTTAATATTCATTTACGTGTTTGCCATTCCCGTATCCCCCATTCCGTGTTTAAAGTTGAACTTCAAACATTTCCAAAATCCCACAAAATGTTGAGTAGAGACCCGTTCACGGACCGGGCGAGAGGGGTGCCGTAAAACCCTTCCCCTCTCGTAACCAAACCCCCGAATCCGAGAAATCTTTGGTTCCGCCATGATCAGTGAAATCTTTTTCAATGGGCAAATGAGTCATTTTTTATCGGTTTCTCTGGTTCGGACCTCAAATCCGGGTGGCGACTCTAACAATCACGAAAACCGAACCATCTCCCGTGGGCCGTCCACAGCAGCTATCACCGGGACTGGGGACACATGACAGAAGACTGTTTCGAGTATAAGAAATTCCTGGATGAGAAAGCAGCTGAGGGCCTCCTTGACGAGTACATAGCAGAAAGAAAGAAGGAACAAACAACCCCAGTCGAGGAAGTGGACTGTTTAGCGAAACCCAAGGGTCTGATCCAAATGATTCAGGGTCACGCATCCCCCTATACCGAAAGTGAGATCAGATATGTGCAGAGGTAGAACGAGCATGCAAAGCACGTGTACAAGTTGGGAATGAAGAGGCCCAGGGAAGAAGAGACCACAACGAGATCAATACGTTCACGGATGAGGACTTGGAGGGACTGACACTACCACACAATGACGCTCTAGTCGTTACCCTACGTCTAGGGGAATACGACGTGGAGAAAATATTGGTAGATCAGGAGAGCTGCACAGAAATTCTGTATTTCAACACTTTTAGGAAAATGGGGTTGCCCAGGACAAACTTAGAAAAGAGTCAGACCCCTTTGATCGGGTTCGGGTCACAGCCGGTCTGGCCCATGGGTAAGGTGACTTTGCCCATGCGAGCAGGGTCCGTGGTATTGAAAACAGAGTTCCTGGTCGCCGACGTCCCATCTTCATACAACGCCATCATTGGTAGGACATGGCTGCACAAAATGAAGGCAATTTCATCAACTTACCATCAGATGATAAAATTCCCGAGGGCAGAAGGCATTGAGCACATCAAAGGAAACCAGAAAATGGCAAATCAATGCTTAGTCTCAACAATCAACAGATCCCCCAAGGCACATCTCGTTCAGTCCGTTGAAGTATGCGATCAATCTACACTAGAAGACGTTGGAGGGAATCCAGCTCTGAGAACTATGGAAGGACTGAAAAAGGTTCATCTTGACGACCAAGATCCAGAAAGGTACTTTCTGATAGGAGAGAAGCTTGACAAGCAGGAGGAAGAAGAGCTCGTACATTTCCTCAAGCAGCACATTGATGTGTTTGCCTGGACGCCCCAAGAGATGCCAAGCATCGATCCCAATATAATCTGTCATCACTTAAATGTGGACCCCCAGCACAAGCCAATGATCTAGAAATCCAGAAGGTCAGCCCCTCAGCATGCAGAAGCAGTCAATGAAGAGGTTGATCGCCTCCTAGAGGCCAAAGCAATCAGAGAAGTGAATTACCCAGAATGGTTGTCTAATACGGTCGTCGTCAAGAAGAAGAACGGCAAATGGAAAGTGTGCGTGGATTTTACAAGTCTAAACAAGGCCTGTCCCAAAGACAATTTTCCTCTGCCCAGAATCGATCAGCTCGTTGATGCAACTGCTGGGTATGAACGAATGAGCTTTTTGGATGCTTACAGGGGATACCACCAGATAGCAATGCATGGACCAGACGAGGAAAAGACATCGTTCATCACTCCACGAGGGTTGTACTGCTACCTGGTCATGCCTTTAGGCCTCAGAAACGCCGGGGCCACCTACTAAAGACTCTCAACACTCATGTTCAGAGACTTGCTTGAGAAGACTATGGAAGTCTACATAGACGACATGGTGGTAAAAAGCAAGGAGAAACCCGATCACTTAGCCGATCTGAAGGTAACCTTTGACATCTTGCGACAATTTCAGTTAAAATTAAATGCTTCAAAATGTGCATTTGGTGTAAGCTCGGGAAAGTTCTTGGGCCATCTGGTCACGGAGCGTGGCATTGAGGCCAATCCAGATCAAATCACAGCCCTCCAGACACTCGAAAGCCCAAAGACAACCAAGGAAGTACAAAAACTGACGGGCATGGTAGCGGCACTAAACAGATTCATCAGTCACTCGTCAGACAGGTGCGGGCCTTTCTTCCAACTGCTAAGGAAAAGGAAAGGATACGAATGGGGACCGGAGCAAGAGGAAGCATTCAAAGACCTCAAAAAGTATCTCCGAACACCCCCGCTGCTGTCGAAACCAGAAAGAGGGGAACGACTGATCCTCTACCTAGCCGTCTCCCAACATGCAATCAGTGCAGCCCTCCTCCGAATAGAGGGCACCGAGCAGAGACCAATCTAATTTGTAAGTGAAACTCTCCTGGACGCCCACACCAGATACGTCCCCTTGGAAACGCTCGTCAAGGCTTTAATCATGGCTTCGCGGAAATTACCACATTATTTTTTGGAGCACCCAATCACGGTATATACTGAGTTTCCATTAAAGGCGCTGCTTCGAAAAGCAGACTTCTCTGGAAGAATCTCCACTTGGTCGGTAGAGCTCAGTCAATACGACATTGATTTCCAACCAAGAACAGCCATCAAGGGCCAAGTGCTAGCAGATTTCGTAGCTGAGTTTACCCCGGCAGAGGTTGAGCCTCCCATGGTTCGCGAACATGAACCAAGTCTCCATGGAGGCGATCAAAATACAGGGAGCTGGCATTTGTTCGTTGATGGATCAGCATGCAACAAGGGATCAGGAGCAGGAGTAGTGCTATTTGCTCCAGCACGCCTGATGCTCGAACAATCTGTTCGTTTGGGCTTTAGCACAACGAACAACGTGGCAGAATACGAGGCCCTCCTAATCGGGCTCAAAAGTGCTAGGACCCTTGGGGTCAAGAAGTTAAAAATCTTATGTGACTCACAGCTTGTGGTGAATCAGCTAAGTGGGGAATATGCTCTAAGGAACGAAAAGATGGCGGCCTATGCAAAGGTTGTACAAGATGTAATGGCAAATTTTCAGGAAGCAAAGATAGAGCAAATCACCTCGGGACAAAACGCTCACGCAGATTCATTAGCCTGCTTGGCCTCAGCACTACCAACAGAGTACAAGCGCACTGTGGCCGTCGAATACCTAGCCCAGCCCAGCATTGGGCAGGAAGCCGAAACCAATATGGATACAAACCTGGGACCAAGCTGGATGGATCCGATCACTGCTTACCTAAAGGATGAAGTCCTTCCGGAGGACAAAAAAGAGGCCTACAAAATCAAATTGAAGTCCGCTCATTTTTTGCTCTCGCCACAGGGAAAGCTGTACAAAAAATCGTACCACAGTCCCTACCTGCTCTGTGTGCATCCCATGCTGGTGCAGAAATTCTTGCATGAAATACAAGCTGGGACATGCGGGAGGGAGATCGATAGCGCATAGGGCAATAACCCAGGGGTACTGGTGGCCATACATGCAGGAAGATGCAAAGGTATTCGTCAGAAGTTGTGAAAAATGTCAATAGTTCAAACCAATAATCCGGACACCGGCGGAAAACTTGCAACCTCTCACTAGCCCGTGGCCGTTCGCTCAGTGGGGGCTCGACATCATAGGGCCCCTGCCCATGGCAACGGGCAAGAGGAAGTTCTTGCTGATGGGGGCAGATTACTTCACCAAATGGATTGAAGCAGAACCGCTAGCCAAGATCACTGAGTGTAATGCGGAGAAATTTGTTCGGCAGAACATCATAACAAGGTTCGAAGTGCCATACTGCATAATTTCAGACAATGGGGCACAATTCAGGCCGAAGTTTGAAGCTTTCTGTGCCCAACATGGGATACGGAATTACTACTCGACGCCGGCGTACCCTCAAAGTAATGGACAGGCAGAGGCCTCTAACAAAACAATCCTCAAAGGAATCAAGCGAAGATTGGAGAAAAAGAAGGGAAACTGGCCCGACGAACTCCTGATAGTACTATGGGCATTCAGGACCACACCAAGACGGTCAACGGGAGAGACTCGATACTCCTTGGCCTACGGTACTGAGGCCGTGATCCCCATCGAAGTGGGGCTACCAACGAACAGAACATCATTAATAGAAGCTGGTGGGAACAACCAAGCTTTGGCAACAAATTTGGACTTGCAGAATAGCGACGAGAAAGAGCTCTGGTTACGTTGGCGACCTACCAGCAACAGCTTTGTAGGACTTACAACAAGAAGGTCCACCCCCGCGAATTTGGAGTGGGGGACCTCGTGATGAGGAAAGTGGTAGGGAATACCAAAAAGGCATCAGACGGAAAGCTCGGGCCAAACTGGGAAGGGCTCTACAAAGTGGTTGGCTTGGCAGGAGTGGGAGCTTACAGGCTTGCAGATCTAGATGGGAATCCAATCCCCCGCCCATAGAATATCCAGAACCTCATGAAGTTTTTTCCTTAACATTTTTTCTTTGTGTTTTTTGAATAATGCCCAGAAAGGCAAAAAGTAAGACTTCTTTTCCATTATTGATAATAAAATAGCGAAACTATTTTTTGCTTCTCCTTTTCTGCAAAACTGTGTGTTATTTACTTCGAATAAATATGGGTTTTGACCGTACGAACAAACCCCATATTGGGGGCATTATACACTTAACCAATCATAATGCAGCGAACACCGCTCGCCCATGGCCTCGTCCATGATTAGGCGCGAATATGTCTAAGCTCGTCCATGATTAGGCGCGAATATGCCTAAGCTCATCCATGGCCTCGTCAATGATTACGCGCGAATATGCCTAAGCTTGTCCATGGCCTCGTTCATGATTAGGCGCGAATATGCCTAAAAATTGTCCATGGTTAGGCGCGAACATGCCTAGACCTTGCAGCGAATATTGCACCCCGTGGCCTCGTTCACAGTTAGGCGCGAATATGCCTAAAAATTGTCCATGGTTAGGCGCGAACATGCCTAGACCTTGCAGCGAATATTGCACCCCGTGGCCACGTCCACGGTTAGGCGCAAATATGCCTAAAAATTGTCCATGGTTAGGCGCGAACATGCCTAGACCTTGCAGCGAAAATTGCAACCCGTGGCCGCGTCAATGGTTAGGCGCAAATATGCCTTAAAAATCACTCATGGCCTCGTCCATGATTAGGCGCAAATATGCCTAAGCTTGTCCATGGCCTCGTCCACGGTTAGGCGCGAATATGCCTAAAAATTGTCCATGGTTAGGCGCGAATATGCCTTAAAAATCACTCATGGCCTCGTCCATGATTAGGCGTGAATATGCCTAAGCCTCCTTATGGCCTCATCCATGATTATTTAAGGTCAGATATATATATCTGACTAAGTGCAGGAACACCTGGGTTTCAAAATGATTGTCTTATATATATCTGACTAAGTGCAGGAACACCTGGGTTCCAAAATGATTGTCTCATTTATCTCTGACTAAATGCAAGAACACCTAGGTTCCAAAAAGTTTGTCTCATTTATCTCTGACTAACTGCAGGAACACCTAGGTTCCAAAAACCTTGTCTCATTTAATTCTGGCTAAGTACAGGAACGTTTGGGTTCCAGAGTGCTTTGTAAAATGTTGGTTAGACACGGGAACATCTAGGTTCCAAAATATTTGCCTTGTTTAGTTTTGATTACATGCAGGAGCGTTCAATGCACACCTCAACAGTGTGAACCACCAGTCAAAGCAATAGGAGGGTCAAATGCAAGACTCAAGCTTGCACCCCTCGTACCTGTACACAGATTACTCAACAGTTGTTGCATAGACAAGTGCAACCAGAACATTGAGAACTAATATAAAACAGAATTCCAAGTCTTGTCAACGGGCAACTCAGACTTCAGCCCACCTAACACCACAAAGGGTGTAACTACCGTAGTTCCAAAAAAAAAAAAAAAAAGACCATGCAAGGTCAACTCATCCAATTAGCCACGCAGGGCATAGGACCAAAAATTGTGTTAAAGTACCGAACAAAAGTCAAGGAATGTCAAGAGTTATGATTAAACAAGATCAAACAGGCACAAGGCCTCTTCACTGGGCCTCATGGACCTCAGTGGCAGAAATGTTACCTGAACCATCACCACCAGAGGAGGGGAGCTCAACCTGCTGCTCGTTAAGGACGGATGTGTTGCCACCAGCTTCCTTCTGGCTGGGGTCAACAACTGCACTCTGGCTTGGCACAACAACATTCTGGGGAGCAACGTCCCTGCGTCTGGGGTACTCGATCTCAGTCCAAATTGTATCCCGTCTGTCAACGTCCTATTTGGTCAGACATGCCTTCCAGCCTCTGGCAAAGAACAGCTCTTCGAATTGCGGCATCTGGGCCTTAAATTTCATCTTTGTATCATTCACCCCCTGATTCTAGGCCTGATCAAAAGACGCCTGAGCAACAACCAACTCAGCCTCCAGATTTGCCTTGCTCCTCTGAGCGTTTGATAGCTCAGTCTCCAAAAGCCCAAGTCTGGTCATGGCGTCACTAAAATTGCGATCAGACTCACCTACACTACGCTTTAATGAAGCCAGCTCTTCCTTCATCTTCTCGTTCTCAATAGTCATCAAATGGTTGGCATTGATCAGACGATTAGCACTGACTTTCAGCTCGTCATTTTCAGCCCTTAGCTGCGCGTTGGCACCAGTGATCGTCCTATTATCCTTAGCAGCGCGGTCGCAAGCAACGTACATGAGTTGCATGGACTATAGTTCATCATAAGTAGTCAACAAATTAACATGTTAAAAAAAAGGAACCCCTAAAAAAGAACGCCACAAGAACGAAACAATCAAATCCATACCTTGATGTGATACTGAAAGCCATTTTTCAAGAGCTTGAGGTAACTGGATCCAGTCTCTCTCTCAACATCCCCAGGAAGCAAAACAGCTCGTCCAACAGCCAGAGCAACATCATCATTGTCACAACTATTAGTGGTAAGGACAGGCTGGGTACCATGACGAAGAGGAGGGTTCCAAACGGCCATTTCAGACTCAAGTTCAGGCTCAGGAGTTGGGGGAGGTGGCTGAGCAGAGGAACTCCTGGTAGTACGACAACGCTGCTGAGGAGGGTTTGGAACAAGATCTGACTCTTCTCTAGGCCTCTTCTCTAGGCCTCTTCTCCAGGGCAACATCAGGCTCCCTTTGCTCTGGAGGGGGAAGAGGAGGAGAAGGAGGACGAGCAGAAGAAGAAGCTCCCAAAGGATCAAGAAACTGGACGGGGGACTCATCGTCATCAAGGGTTATGAAATCAGAGAAGTCAGGTACAACTCTCGGCATGGCTGGAACAGGGGATTGGTCTCTCATAGGAATACTGCTAGTACTCTCCCCAGACAATTCACTCTGAATGTTTTCACAAGACAAGTCAATTCCAAAATAATTGTTTGTACGAGAAGCGTGGATAACTTGATTACGGAGAAAAAGCTTCTGAATAGGAGAACGCCTAACCCCAATACGACCTCTCCCCCTACGCAAATTCCTGGCAGAAGTAGAGGCCTCACTCACACGAACACCACCACAATAGGAGGGATTGTACTTCAGCAAAACATGTGCAGCCCTGCCAAGCCCTTCTGGGTCAATTCCCCTGATACCTGGGAATTTTAAGAAGTAGGTGGACACCGTCATGCACCACCAAGTGACCCTCGTTGATATTCTCCGTTGCAGAAATAGAAAGAGTAGACATCATGAACAACTAAGAAGAAATTGCTGAAATAAAGAAACTAACAGAGGGCAAAAAAAGAAGAAAACCGACATGTACGCCCAAAAGAGTGGGGGCACGGAGGCCCCACGACGTTGCCACCGTCATCCCTAGGCAAGAAATTTCCAGGCATAATAAAAAAATCATCATTCTCCCCGCGACAGGAATTGGGAAGATCGGTCACTGAACGACGCTCTTTGTCTCGAATCTTGAGATAATAAGTCCCATGGGTGGTGGGGCAGACGCTGTAAAGGCGACAGATATTATAGCAACCCAGGTTCGTGCCCAAGAGTCTGTTCAGGGCCACCACTCCCATGACCACGCGATAGAAGTTGGGACAAAGTTGGAGAGGGGTAAGGCGACAGATACTGCAGATCTCGACTAGTAAGGGATGTAAGGGAAACCTAACACCTCCTTCTACGACGGCTAAAAGGGGAATGTGGACCCTACCCTCCGTTTGGTCATGAGTATCAGCGCCGGAAGGGGCAAGGGCTAGATTAACATCATCAGGGACCTCGTAACGGCGGCGGAAGGCCTCCATGTGAGCCTCATTATCACAAAGGCTCCTAAACCTACCCATGGCGGAAAGGAATGGAGGTACGAGTAAACCCTAAAAACAACTGTGGAAGAAGAGTGGAAAGGGTCGCAAGAAACTTACAAGCAACAGCCGACGGCCGGAGAAAGTCTTTTCCGGCGAAAGGGAAGTGCGTAAAGGGGGCAACTCAAAGGGCACGACGGCAATAGCAACAACTCTCACAGAACAACACAAATATGGAAAAAAGGAAGGTCAAGGAAACATCTTATACCTTCTTAAATTCAAACTTGTGCTCGCTGACGTCATCTAAAATGATAACGTTTTGATTCCTCACGCCTTTCCACGAAAAGGTGGGGAAATGTCAAATCGGTAATTAAAAGGGTGCAATGATTCAAGCCACCCGGACGACGGAAAGGTGCCTTGGAAGTTACGCTCACGCCTGTAGGCACAGACTTACCGCTTGGAGAGTCTGCGCAATAGCTGACACGTGGCAGGCACATTGATACGAAGCATAGCGACGGTACGAAAAGATATGCATGACAAAAACTGCTCGTTGTTTAGCTTCAGCTAGTCATGCGCGAACGTGCATGGACGACCAAAAGCTGGGGAGCAATTGTGTGGGGTATTTTCCAATAGAAACAAAAGACGAACAGAATAGCTCGTCCAGAGCTACCACGTGACATGCACGAGGAAAGGGACACAGAATAGTACGCCGACGACCAAAAAGTCCATAATTCAGCAAGTACCCAAGTCTACCTGCTTGTCGGACAACGCAGAAGGAACGACCCGATACATGAGAAACCCTAGTAGCAGCCTTACCTTGTGAAGATAAGGAAAGGAGGAAATATTTGAAGATATTCCCAGAATCAGTTGAGCTTGTGAAGATAAGCACAATCTTACTCAGAGATGGAAAGCCAGTCAACTTACTAAACAAGGATCCCATGTAGGGTAAAGCTCCAGATGAGCAATATGCGGCCATCTTGGCAAGAATCCTTATCGAATAAGGATACAGAATCATGCAGGCTACGCTGCCGAATAAGGAAGAATCCTAAGCTTGGAAGGATTCCATACAGAGAAGAATTCCGCAGGGAATGTAAATGCAAACTAATCGCATATATAAGAAGAGGACTCCTAAATACTAGAGGTATGTCAAAACCCACTTTGGCACTTGTTCACTCGTTTGAGTTATCCTCCAATTCGTCAATACTGACTTAGCTATCGGAGGGCCCTTGCCGCCTAGAGGCAGTGGTGCTATGACAGTTTGTCTGTGCTGCAGGATCGAGGTCGCTCCATTTGAAGAGGATTTGATCTCATAAGAGCAAGAAAATAACTTTGAGTTTTTCCCCTCTTACATAACGTCTTTAAATTTTTTTTGCACCAAATTAAAGTACTCAATGAGCACTTTAATTTGGTATAAAACAAATTAAAAGGTTATATAGAGAAATATGTTTTTTAGGGGTTTGAAATTGCACGTATTCCCATATGGATCATTTAAAAAGGGCTGAGGGAGTAGTTTATTTTCTTTTTTAGCGGAGGTCTACCGACATTTTATCAGTCAAAGCCAAAAGGACATAAAGAACTTTTGTGGACAAAACTGCCCTACCTTCCACCACTACATCTCTCTCTCTCTCTCTCTCTCCTCCCAACTCCCTTAATCACATCAACATGTGGAGAAGAAACTCACTAGTTTCTCTTCCAAACTCATCACCTCTTCAAGCCCTAACTCCAGATGCACTTTCCTTTCCTCATCGATTATTGACGATCTCAAACAAAAGAACATGGATTTCAAAGATCGGAAACCACACCAGTCTTGGTCACGGATTGGGAAGACGAATTTAGGGTTTCTTCATAGAGCAAGAGGATTTGAAGGCTTTAATGTGCGATTGGCATTTGAAATAGTCTCCTTTGGTTTCTTCTAGGCATTTCTTCAGAGCTTCTACATCACATGGTGACATTATCTTCTTCATGCCATTGTTCTCTCTCTTCTCATCCATTTTATAACCCAAACGAGGATTTTTTTTCAACAGAAAAAAGCTGTTGAATCAGTGGAATCAATTCGGTCGCCTATTGGAATCTTAAATATATAGAAAGTATCAGAGTAATGATTTGATGAACTAGATCTTTCGTGAAATGGATGTTCCTGTGATGGATTTTACGATTGAACCCTACTATGTGATTGCGAGTTGGGTGAAAGGAAATTTATGGGCTTTGAATATTAGTGAAATATCACTAATTTGCTTTCGTTGTCACCTGACGCGGCCGACCTCCTATCACTCCTCTCCAACGTTGATGACCTCCGATCGCTAATTTGCTCTGTGTATACCCGAAATTTCACTAATTTGCTTTCATTCTCTAGATAGATCCATTAGATGGACTCTGCCCTTAAAGTCTCTTTGGAAAGTGAGAAAGGATGGGAAAAGAAGAAGAAGAAAATCCAGACTGGTATCCTTCTTATATAACAAAAGAAAGAAAGAAAAAGAAAGGAGGAAAGTTGGCAAGTACGTAGTTGGAGGGAGACTAGAATATTATTACGAGAGAGAGAACTTTGTACATGCCATACAATGAAAAAATTCTTGTCTACAAATAGACAGCAAAGATTTAATGCTATTTTAGACTTTTAGACAAAGTCTTGATACCTATTAGGTCAGGCCTTTAGCCTTTTACACAACAGCTTAATAATTCTAAAAATACAAAGAGGGGGTTTTAGTCTCCCATCTTCATAAACCTCCTCCCATAGAAGAATTTTCCCGTCGACATAGAAGAATTTTCTTTATAGGTTCTGGACTCCTCCGTTCCTAATGTCATGGCTTGCGTCAGTATTTCAATAATACTGACCGAGACACCTAAGTTATCAAAAAGTATTTCAATAATGCAACTTTTTTAGTCTTCCATCTAGTTGATGAGAGTGTGATACTCAACACCGTTATAGTGCTCAGATGAAACAAGAGAATCTAGGTCCTGGCTAAACTGCATGTTTCTTACCTCTTCAAGGGAATTAGCTTGTAGAGTTAATTCCAATGGCAAATCAATATTTTCTCTTTTCTTGAGATTATTTAGAAGAGTTTCTTCTTCTTGTATCTGTTCTTCAGTTCTTTCATAGGATATAGGATAATGTGTGACAAATATCCTTCTTCCGTCGGTTAACATGAAGGGAGCTAGACGGTCCCTTGAATTTGTACTGCATGCTGGTTTAGCTTCAACAAACTTTCCATCCAGTAGTCTACTGGATCTAAATTAGGTTGTACGAATTTGGAGTGTAGGGGATTTGTTTCCTGTTCAAACTCACAATCTTCGGTAGGCTTCAAGTACCAAATCCAGAATGTAAAATATTTGTTCCATATTTGGTTGCTTGCCACACATGAAAGCATTTTCCTTATCATCATTGGAAAAGATGACCAGTATACTGGATCCAAAATTTGAAAATAATCTGATTGGTTATTCCCCAAGTTATTTCATCATCCATCTAGCCCTTGTAATTCAGGCAAATAATTGTTTTATGGATTTCCTCCCTAAAATTGACCCTATCTTTTTCCTTAAGCAAAATCTGCTTAATTTTTTCTTGAAGGTTTCTACCATTGTATGAATTTTTATGAAAACATCTGGTGGCAAAATTGACCTTGCTTTGCCATGAAGACAAATTCTCTCAATTTTTTCAAAAAAAAAAAAGATCTGCAAACTCATTGGCTGTGAGGTTTCATAATTGATTTTTTTCAAAATTAAAATTCATTGTCCAATCCATTTGTTTAATAATTTGGAAAGAAAGTTTTTCTAAAACATTTTGTCTGCTTTTTATATTAGATTTTTCAACAACTTGCTGGGATAGATAATACATCTGCGAATCCTGCCATGCTTTGGCGGAATTTTTATCTTAACTCCAGAAATATGACTTTTACTTATTGCATTCATTTAATCGTATACAAGGTGTAGGGAAGGTCAGCGCATCTGATGAATAGACAGTTGACCAACCCATAACAGCCAGCCACGTGGAAGAAAAAGCCACTAATAGACACGTCAGATATCGGTTAAAGTTAGCAGATGGAAAGCACCCACCGCAAAGGCCAGCTCTCGCGGAAAGATATGCTTAAAAGTTACAATTACCCTTGAAATAGGATACCCCGAATAAAAGAACCCCACTCAAAGAGGAATCACCTATCGCGACGCCCTTAGAAGAGGGAATCAGCGAGAGGTAAGGGAGTTAACACTGATACATTCATAAATAACGAGCTCGCGACTGCACCTGGTCATAAGGCAGGGACAGGGAAGTCATTACGAGTCTCAAGCGAGGTACTGGCGCGAGAAAAGGGCTCGCAGCCATGCCTAGCATCGCGGGAATAGGGGAGATACAAGTGGCTTTGTGGCTTTAAAGGATTAAGGGTCGCCGTGAGGAAATGGCGTGCACTGGATTAGCCTAAGGAATCTTCCCAACGGCCAGTGACGTCACCCACGTTGCCCGAGTATACGGAGAGAGCACGTGTCACCGTATTATTGAGGAAATGTCTGCAGCCCAATGATTGGGTGCAGACCCCTATAAATATGGGGCATTCCTTCATAAATGGAGAGAGATTGATTCATTCTCAAGGCACGGAAATCTTAGAGAGAGAAAGTGACCCAGAGCTCTGGAACTAAGAACATTGTTCTTGCTAGTCCTCGCGAGCCTGCTTTTCTTCTAGGACTGTGTTACGAGGATGATGATGATCCAAAAAGGAATGGACTGAACACTTCTACCTTCTCTTTCTGTATATTTGGCTTAGTACTTCACCCCTATGCGCACTCTCTCATTCTTTGCTTGACCATCAGTTATTGTTTGCCTCTCCAAGTTGATTTCATTTAATCAAACCAAGAACCTATCCTACATAAGGTGACTCCGCTGGGGAGGCTCTCATAGCTGATGGTTGATACAAGAACCATTTACAAACACTGGAGTGGGTAAAATCTGATTACCCTACTACTAGGCATAAACACGTGCCTATGGCAGTCACCACGAAAGGGTGAATAGCTCGGCACCACATAGAGTGTTCGTGGGCCCTGTGCCGAGTTGTCTTGGCCATGAGTAAGGCCAGAACGACAGGAATGAACTAACATACCAGGATGTGCCAGCTTGGTGTAAGTCATAAGGGGATGCCCTTGGTACGGCCGAGTTAGGGGAGCTACGGGTAAAGCTTAAGTGGCATTCTGGAATACATGGACTCAACTCGGCGTGAGTAGCTGAGTTATGTACGTGTCATGCCGAGCTATGAGGAAGCACGGCACCGCCACGAATAAGGCGGTGAGACATTCCAGAATATTCTACAGCGGTTCCTTATGAGATAAGGAGCAATACCGTGAAGTAAGGGATTGACATGGGAAGTCCTAAAGTGATTAGGAGTATGTCCCATATAGGAAAGAATCCTATATGAAAGCAGAGACCCTTGCTAGACGAAATCTAGCAGAATAAGGAAACTCGTCCCTAATAGGAAAGTCCTATTAGGAAAAGGATTCCTAAAGAGAATAGGAAACAGGGGCACGTGATGCCTAAATATGAAGAACATCTACACCTATAAATACAAGGCGATAACCATGACAAAAGGTACGCTGTGGAACCTATCTTCATACGCTTTGTGATTTGAGAATTCAAGTACGTGATACTAACTTAGGCATCGGAGGGCCTTTGCCAACGAGAGGCAAAGGTGCTCTAACCCTTTCTCTGTCTTGCAGATTTAGGGTTGACTCAAGGAAGCACGTGATCCAGGGTTACGTGGATTTATCCTCGTACAATTGGCGCCGTCTGTGGGAAAAGCTTACAAAAAGTTCGTCTCCCTCCAATAAAGGATCAACAATGGTGCTTTCAGAGCCCCTTTTGTGCACCCCACGGAGGAAAGAGGTGGAAGACGATGGTGGGACCACGTTGGTATACACCACAAGAAAGGGCTCAAGGGTGGAAAAAACCGCTGCGGTACTAAGAGCACCACAGAAAAAACCAGCAACAAAGAGGTTTGACATAGGGAATATCCCTGAGATTCCAAAGTTCAGGGATACACGCCTAATACGCCATGGTTCTCCAAGGGGGAGACACTCCAAAACACCACCAAGAGGGGGGGAAGCCTCCACCCGACGTGAACGGGACAGAAGCCCCCCAAAAAAGGATGGTCA
Source organism: Vaccinium darrowii (assembly GCA_020921065.1). Classification (NCBI taxonomy): domain Eukaryota; kingdom Viridiplantae; phylum Streptophyta; class Magnoliopsida; order Ericales; family Ericaceae; genus Vaccinium; species Vaccinium darrowii. Next base: position 22,009,662 of record CM037157.1, read on the forward strand.
CAGGCACACAAGGAATCGAGAGAGGGAAGATAGCCTTGACAGAAAAGAGCAAGAGGCAGAAGAACTGGCCCGTGAAGTCACTCGACGAGAACGAGAGATTCAGGACCTGAAAAAACAACTCCAAGAAAAAGAGAAAGACTTACGTTCACGGACGAGATCCGTGCAATATGAGGAAAAGGGAAGAGATCGTCACCACAACAGGGCCTCCACCGACCGAGCTGCCTCTCCACGAAAAAGGAGAGACAGGAGTGCTTCTGTGGAAAAGAGAGAAAGAAGGAAGCATGCAAGGGACAGATACGAAAGATCTGGATCCAATGAGCATATTCCCGAGCGGCACACGAGGAGGGGGGATGCTGGCCGAGCTGAGGAAAGCCCTAAAACTGCACGAGAAGCAGCTAAAGAAGCCCTAGGCCAAATTTCTAAGTCACCATTGGCCCATTGGATCCGTACGGAGAAGACGCCGAGCAGGGTGAAACATTCAGCATTCATCCCCTACGAGACCAGCACAGATCCTGTGGCCCACATCCAACACTATCAACAGGCCATGTTCATGCACAAGCGAGATGACGCTTTGTTATGCAAAATGTTCCCCTCTAGCCTGGGAAAGGTGGCTTTGAGTTGGTACCACAAACTCCTAGAGGGATCAATCCTATGCTGGGCTCAATTAGCTGAAGAATTCACTGCCCGGTTCTTAACAAGCCGAGCAGCTCCCAAGACTTTTGATGCATTGACTTCTATGAGACAGAAGGACGATGAGACACTGCGGCAATACTCCAAACGTTATTGGGAGACTTTCAACGAGATTGAAAATTGCAGTGAGGAGTATGCTCTGGCGACATTCAAGACGAGCTTGCCCATGCATAGTAAGTTACGAGAATCACTCACTATGCATCCAGTGAAAACGATGGCCAAACTCATGGAAAGAATCCAGGAGCATGCACGGGTGGAGGATGACATCCTGCAAGCTGGAGGAAGGATTGTGGCAGGGCAACCTCAGCTTCCAGAAAAGAAGCCAGTAGAATCAAGGGTGTACAAAAAGGATTACACGACAGGACGGAAAGACTACACACAGCAGAAGAAGGACAAAGCTGATCCAGATCCCAAGTCATACTTCAGCGTTATGGCAACTTTCAACATCCCCATCTATAAGATGTTGTACAGGATCAAGAACGAACAGTGGTTCAGAAGGCCCCCGAAGATGACTGGGAACCCAGAAAAGAGAAGAGCCACTAACCAGCACTGCAGCTACCACAGGGATTGGGGACACATGACTGAAGACTGTGTGGAATATAAGAAATTCCTGGATGAGAAGGTGGCAGAGGGCCATCTCAAAGAATTCCTGGCTGATGTCAAGAATGATGCCGAGCTGGTAGAGGAGGTGGACTACGAGAAAGGTCCAAAGGGAACAATCCATATGATACATGGATTAGTTGCCCCTTACACAAACAACGAGATAAGACATATCCAGAGGGTCAACGGACAGGCAAAACAAGTCATGAAGCTCGGCATGAAGAGGCCAAGGGCGGAAGGGATCATGGAGACCCCAATCACCTTCACTGATGATGATCTGGAAGGGGTATCAGTACCCCATAATGACGCACTTGTAATCACCCTACGAATAGGGGAATACGACGTGGAGAAGATTCTTGTTGACCAAGGGGCCAGCACAAAGATCATGTATTACAATACTTTCAAGAAGATGGAGCTCCCTCCAAGTTCATTGCAAAAGTGTCTGGTTCCATTGGTCGGCTTTAGTGCACAGACAGTATGGCCTATGGGAAAGGTCACACTGCCCGTCCGAGCTGGATCAGTGGTTCTGAGCACAGACTTCCTTGTGGTAGACATCCCTTCTTCCTATAACGTGATTATAGGAAGAACTTGGATGCACAAGATGAGGGCAGTTTCTTCAACTTACCACCAGAAGATCAAGTACCCTGGGGCAGATGGCATCGAATGCATTAGAGGGAACCAGAAGGTGGCCGACCTATGTTTTAATATGGTTTTGAAGAAATCACCAAGGGCCGAGCTGGTACAAGCGGTTGAGGTTCCAGACCAACCAACCTTAGAAGACGTTGGAGGTGATCCCACTAAGAAGATGGTGGAAGGGTTGAAGAAGATACAAATTCAAGAGGACGATGAAGAAAGGTATTTCCTGATCGGCGAGACCCTCCCCGAGCTGGAGAAAAGAGATTTGGTCACCTTTCTTAAAGACCACATCGATGTATTCGCTTGGACCCCCCAGGAGATGCCTGGGATAGATCCTGAGGTCATATGCCACCACCTGAACGTGGACCCTCAGCACAAGCCAGTTGTGCAGAAGGCAAGGAGGTCGGCACCCCAGCACGCAGACGCTGTAATTGAAGAAGTAGAACGACTACTAGAAGCGGATGCCATACGAGAGGTGAGCTATCCAGATTGGTTGGCCAACACAGTTGTAGTCAAGAAAAAGAATGGAAAGTGGAGGGTATGTGTGGACTTCACAAGCCTCAACAAAGCATGCCCCAAAGATAGCTTCCCACTTCCCAGAATTGATCAACTTGTGGATGCTACATCAGGGTATGAGAGGATGAGTTTTCTTGACGCATATCGAGGATACCATCAGATAGCTATGTACGAGCCCGATCAGGAAAAGACGTCCTTTATCTCCCCCAGGGGGCTCTACTGCTATAAGGTTATGCCATTTGGGCTGAGGAATGCTGGAGCAACCTATCAAAGATTGGTGACCAAAATGTTCAAGGAACAGCTCGGCAAGACTATGGAGGTCTACATCGACGACATGGTAGTCAAGAGCAAGTTGAAGCCTGATCACCTAGCCGACCTAAAGGTAACTTTCAACATCTTGAGGAAATTCAAGCTAAAGTTAAACGCTTCCAAGTGTGCCTTTGGAGTCAGCTCGGGGAAATTTCTTGGGCACTTAGTGACTAAAAGAGGGATTGAAGCCAACCCAGATCAAATCACGGCTCTGCAAGGCCTTCAAAGCCCAAAGACCACGAAGGAGGTCCAAAGGCTAACAGGAATGGCAGCAGCACTCAATCGCTTCATCAGCAAATCCTCAGACCGCTGCAGACCTTTCTTTCAACTTCTGAAGAAGAGAGAAGGATACGAGTGGGGAGCCGAACAGGAACGGGCTTTCCAGGAGTTAAAAAGCTACTTATCATCACCACCCTTGCTCTCTACTCCAGAAGCTGGGGAGCGATTGATACTATACTTAGCAGTATCTGATCATGTGGTCAGCTCGGTCCTCCTACGAATAAAGGGGACGGAGCAGGCTCCAATCTATTTCGTGAGCAAGATATTGTTAGAAGCTGAGACACGTTACCTACCATTGGAAAAACTGGTATATGCCCTCATCGTTGCATCAAGAAAGCTGCCCCATTACTTCCTGCAACATCCCATCACCGTATTCACTGAATACCCACTAAGGGCCTTGCTCAGGAAAGCAGATTTCTCTGGTAGAATCTCCAAGTGGTCAATAGAACTAAGTCAGTTCGACCTCGATTATCAGCCCAGAACAGCAATCAAGGGGCAGGTTTTAGCTGATTTCATAGCAGAATTCGCTCCGACAGTGGCCCCACCACCACCAGGTCTCCACGGGAAGGAGCAAGTCAGTAATCCTGAGCCACCAACGAGAATGGCCGACCTGGATCCAGACGAATGGAGGCTTTACGTTGATGGGTCAACTTGCAACAAAGGATCTGGAGCAGGGGTTGTGCTTTTCTCTCCAGAAGGACTGATCCTGGAGCATGCACTACGGCTGGGATTTAGTGCCACAAACAATGTAGCAGAATATGAGGCTTTGCTAGCTGGACTGAGAAGTGCTTTAGAGCTCAAGGTACATAAATTACGAATATTTTGTGATTCCCAACTGGTTGTTAACCAGCTTTCAGGAGAATACGCTACGAAAAGCGAAAAGATGGCTGCGTACTCAGAAGCAGCCAAGGATTTGCTAGACAAATTTGATAGGATCCATATCCAGCAGATCGGCTCGGGACAGAATGCACAAGCAGACTCACTAGCCTGTCTTGGGTCAGCGGTCAAGACGGAGTATCGCCGCCCAGTTACAGTAGACTATCTGGGCGAGCCAAGCATTGGCCGAGCCGTGGAAGTCGTGATGGAAACAGAGCTTGGGCCGAGCTGGATGGACCCAATAGTGGCATACCTACGAGATGGGACCTTGCCAGAGGATAAGAGGGAAGCACACAAAATCAAAACCAAGTCAGTACGTTTTTGGCTCTCTCCAGAAGGTAAGCTTTACAGAAAGTCTTTCCTTGGCCCATATTTATTATATGTACACCCAGCCTTTGTTCAGAAGTTTCTCCACGAAATCCACGATGGAACTTGTGGGGGACACACTGGTGGGAGATCCATAGCCCACCGAGCAATATCCCAGGGGTACTGGTGGCCATACATGCAAGAGGATGCAAAGGCCTTTGTCAAGACATGTGAAAAGTGTCAGAAGTTTTCCCCTCTTATCCGAGCTCCAGCAGAGGATCTGTTGCCTCTAACCAGTCCATGGCCATTTGCCCAGTGGGGATTGGACATCGTAGGTCCTCTCCCTATGGCAACAGGGAAACGAAAGTTCTTGCTTATTGGCACTGACTACTTCACTAAATGGATAGAGGGGGAAGCTCTTGCCAAAATCACAGAAGCTATGGTGGAAAAGTTTGTCTGGAATAAAATAATTACAAGGTTTAGGGTACCCTACTCTATTATCTCAGATAACGGGTCCCAGTTCGACAAGAAGTTCAAAGCCTTCTATGCTCAGTACGGCATCAGAAATTATTACTCGACCCCTGCCTACCCGCAGAGCAATGGCCAGGCAGAGGCCTCCAACAAGACTATCCTAAAGAGTCTCAAGAAGAGGTTGGAAAAGAAGAAGGGTAAATGGCCAGATGAGCTTCCAACCGTGCTTTGGGCTTATAGGACCACCCCACGGCGATCTACGGGAGAGACGCCGTATTCCCTTGCTTATGGGACAGAGGCAGTGATTCCCCTAGAGGTTGGATTGCCAACCATTCGCACTACTCTGGTGGAGTCAGGGGGCAACGATAAAGCCCTGGCCGAGCAGCTAGACCTCGCCGAAGAAAAGAGAGAGCATGCTCTCATTACCTTAGCAGCATACCAAGAGCAGCTACGAAGGAGCTACAATAAGAAGGTACAGCCAAGAGAATTTAAAGTTGGTGATCTAGTCCTAAGGAAGGTTTTGGCCAACACCAAAGTGTCCACAGACGGAAAGCTTGGCCCGAACTGGGAAGGCCCATACAAGATCATAGGGATCGCTGGCATTGGGGCCTACCGCTTGGCCGACCTGGATGGGAAACCAGTCCCACGACCATGGAATGTCCAGAACCTCAGAAAATTCTTCCAGTAATGTTTGTGTGATTACGAATACAATCACATTTCTTCTTTCGAATTTGTTTTTTAGTTGGGATTACGAGTAAAATCACCAACATTAGTTATTCAGATTTTTTGATATTTCTAGCATTAATGAAATGTTATCATGATTTTGGTTAATATGAACCGCAATTTCTACTTCAAAATTTGGATTCCTATTGGGGAGGAGAGGATACGTATATCTGTAGTAAATATGTGTATGTGCAGCGAATATTGCACGAAAGATCCTAAGTATGAAAAAACTTAGGGTTTCGCAACGAATATTGCACGAAAGATCCTAAGTATGAAAAAACTTAGGGTTTCGCAACGAATATTGCACGAAAGATCCTAAGTATGAAGAAACTTAGATTTGCAACGAATATTGCACAAAAAACTCTAAGTATGAGGAAACTTAGAATTGCAACGAATATTGCACAAAAAACTCTAAGTATGAGAAAACTTAGATTTGCAACGAATATTGCACAAAAAACTCTAAGTATGAGAAAACTTAGATTTGCAACGAATATTGCACAAAAAACTCTAAGTATGAAGAAACTTAGATTTGCAACAAGTATTGCACTAAAAAGCTAAGTATGAAGAAACTTAGTATTATAATACAAATCGAAGAAACTTAGTTTGGAGCAAACGTTGCAGCAAGTCCAAAATATCTGCAATGAATACTGCAGTAATCCCTAAGCATAACAACACTTAGGCTGTGAAAGACTCAAGTAAAAGACATTTGAAACATTAGCAGAGCTGACATACGTGCACTTGGCATAAAAAAGAAAACCAATATATCAGGATCACAAAGGATCAAAGGATCAGAGTATCAAAGCAACAAGGGGCCACAGGCGGCCGAACAGACCACGCAGGGTCAAGGATAAAGATTCGAAACAAAACAGAAGCAGGCATCAAGCCTCTTCACTGAACCCAGGGGCATCAGTGGCAGGGTTAGGGTCAAGAATACTCACACCACCTTCAGAAGCAGAGGGGTCAGCATGGGTATCCTCAGGCTGGGCATTCTCGGAGGCAGGCTCAGTCTGGTTTTCGGGCTCTGGCTGGGCCTGGGCATCTGCTTGAGCGTGAACAGCAGCCATCTTGCTCGGCAGTTCCATGTCGGTCCAAAGAGGAGAAGACTCGTCAACGCCGAGCTTCTCAAGGCAACGCCGCCAAGCCGCCCCCCAGATGGCATCCTGCACGGCCGGCATTTGAGCTTTGTAATGCTCCGTGACCTCCAGAACAGCTCGGTCGTACTCAGCTGCTGCCTTGGCCTCAGCAGCGGTCAGCTGGTTGCTCAGTCCGAGTTCAACCTCCTCCGATCTCTTTACCAGGTCGGCGTTCTCCCCCCTGAGCGCCTCCACCTCAGCTCGGGCTTCCTTAAGGAACTGGGAGTACTGGGCGTTTTCCTTCTCCGCCCTCTCCGCCCTTTTTTGCTCTTTCTTGAGCTCCTTCTCGGCCTCCTTCGCCCTCTCGAATCCCACGTACGCCTTCTGCATGATCTGCAAATGAAAGTACGATGTATAAAGAAGTCTGATGATACAGCTAAAATAAAACTAAGGGTGATGATTGTACCTTAGCACTGGATTGGAACACTGACTTCATCAGCACTTCATATGAATTATTCTTCTCCCTCTCTATGTCATTGGGCAGAAGAGCAGCTCTAGCGACGCCGAACACCACGTCAGTAGAAGAGATCTTGTCAGTGTCGTTGACAGGAGTGCCATCGGGGCGAGCGAGTGTTGGGGCCCAGGGCTGTGCCAACGGCCGAGTTTCGGACGGAGATAGGCTAGTATCCCCAGTCCTTCTCCTCTGGGTTGGGGGCTGCACGTCCTGGGTACCCTCCAGTGGCCTCTTGTCTCTTTGCCGATCGGTGAGGGAGGTTGCTGCTGGGGGAGGGGGAGTGACATTCCTGACAGACGGTGGAGCACGGGAGGTTCCACCAAAGCTGAGTGTGTCCAGCAAATTGATCGGTTGTAGAGGCATCTCTGAGCGATCTGGTGAAGGAGAGTAGCCTGGCGAGTCGTCCGAGTCTGCAAGAAGGTCCGATTGCACGGCTAGTGCTTGGACGAGTCCACGATGATCCAAACTACCAACCTCTTCTTCTTCTTCTTCTTCAGCAACTCTCTCGGATGTGCTCGGCTCTAAGTCAGTACGCACAAGGATTGGGATGGCGGTTTGGATCTCGGGGATATGGGCAAATGTGACTTGCCTCTGAAGATCTTCGGGAGCTTGGGACCGTGATGACCTTTGTCTGGCTCGGCCTCTGCGGGCACGAGTTCTTTCTCGATCAGCTGGTCGGCCGGTGGCGATCACGGAAGAATGTGGCGGCCAGGCGTGCCTTGTCCTATGCTCTCCCTCTTTCCTGATGTTACCCCAGTAGGTCGGCGTATAACCTAGCAACCGGTGAGCAGAACGACCGAGCCCTACAGGAGTTGGTTCGAAACCGTCCCACCAGAGGGCCTTGGCAATGTCCTCGCGGTGGAGCTTGCCGTGGATTAGGCGGCCACCGTGGTTAAGGTTATCCGCTGCAAAACAACACAACGAAGAAGTGGTCAGCTACAATTTGAAACAGAGGTAATAATGTAAAAACAGCTCGGGAACGAAAATACTAACGTAGTCTGCCTGCAGCTCTGGGGCAAGCAAGGCCGATTATGTTCCCCTCGGCATCTCTGGGCTCCCAGTTACCGGTGACTACGATGAAGTCATCCGCCTCTCCCTTTGAGGAGTTCGGCAGATCAAGGATAAGCTTTTGACTGGGACTCCTTGCTTTGAAGTAGTAATTCTTCTCGGCTGTAGGGACTACACTATAGAGGTAATGTAAGTCCCACCAGTCAAGATTAAGGCCGAGCAGCCTATTGAGGGCCACTGTGCCCATGACTACTCTGATAAAATTAGGACAGAGTTGCCTAGGGTTCAACTGACACCTGAAACAGACCTCACGAAAAAAGGGATGAAGGGGAAACCTAAGGCCACCCTCCACGATAAAAATCAGAGGAACGTAAATCGTGTTCTCATCCTGACCCTCTTCTATTAAGTCCTCAGACCTACCTAGCCGGAATTGTACATCGGCGGGAATTTCATATTCTCTACGGAATGCCATCATTTTTTCTGGGGTACTTATGAGAGCCCTGTGCCTACCCATTTTTTCTGGAAAATTAGGGTTTCACAGTTGAAACCCAGTAGGAGGAGGGGAAGGATGAACAGTAAAAAGGGAAAAAGCAGGAGGGGTGGAATCGGAAAGGTCACTTACGTGAGAAGATGGACCTAAGGATGACTCACTCCGATGGTAATGGCCGACGGTCTCCGACGAGGGCTGGAGGAGAAGGGACTTCTGTTGCAGAAAGCTTGAGTATCGCTAATGGCGAACGACGTTCTCGTTTCTCTCTCTCTCGCTCCTTTTGTCTTCTGATGAAATGAGAAATGGGAGAAGGGGGAAGGGTTTTTAGGGGGAATAATCATTATCCCGCCCAAAACCCCATAAAGTAGGGCGTGACGTACGAGAAACGTCACCCCAAATCGTCCTTTGGGCTTATCTGATGACCAACGGGTCACTTCGCATTTAATGCGGGAATATCCCTGTTCCCCACGCGAGGGGGAAGCATGCGAGAAAAGCATCAGGAACCGTTGAAACTCTGCGCACTACTGATGCATAACAGTAGCAGCAGAGCTGGGGAGCAATTGGAGTGGGTAAAATCTGATTACCCTACTACTAGGCATAAACACGTGCCTATGGCAGTCACCACGAAAGGGTGAATAGCTCGGCACCACATAGAGTGTTCGTGGGCCCTGTGCCGAGTTGTCTTGGCCATGAGTAAGGCCAGAACGACAGGAATGAACTAACATACCAGGATGTGCCAGCTTGGTGTAAGTCATAAGGGGATGCCCTTGGTACGGCCGAGCTAGGGGAGCTACGGGTAAAGCTTAAGTGGCATTCTGGAATACATGGACTCAACTCGGCGTGAGTAGCTGAGTTATGTACGTGTCATGCCGAGCTATGAGGAAGCACGGCACCGCCACGAATAAGGCGGTGAGACATTCCAGAATATTCTACAGCGGTTCCTTATGAGATAAGGAGCAATACCGGGAAGTAAGGGATTGACATGGGAAGTCCTAAAGTGATTAGGAGTATGTCCCATATAGGAAAGAATCCTATATGAAAGCAGAGACCCTTGCTAGATGAAATCTAGCAGAATAAGGAAACTCGTCCCTAATAGGAAAGTCCTATTAGGAAAAGGATTCCTAAAGAGAATAGGAAACAGGGGCACGTGATGCCTAAATATGAAGAACATCTACACCTATAAATACAAGGCGATAACCATGACAAAAGGTACACTGTGGAACCTATCTTCATACGCTTTGTGATTTGAGAATTCAAGTACGTGATACTAACTTAGGCATTGGAGGGCCTTTGCCAACGAGAGGCAAAGGTGCTCTGACCCTTTCTCTGTCTTGCAGATTTAGGGTTGACTCAAGGAAGCACGTGATCCAGGGTTACGTGGATTTATCCTCGTACAAACACAACGAAGTGGTTCACATATACAGGGTTCTTCTTCCCACAATCTTCTAAGTGCAATTGAAACTCTTCGCCAAAGAGTAATGGAGCATCAACCACCCGTGATAGAAGAAATCCAAGAAGTTGATACTATACAAATTTTAGCTGCTAACGCTGAAACTCTACAGGCTATTAGAGATGGACAACAACAGATGCAACAAAGCCAAACATAGTTGCTTTTGGCCATAACTCAGCTAACCCAAGCTGTGGTGGCTGCTACAACGCCACCGGTTCTCCCAGTGCCCCCACCAAATGTCGTGGAGGGAAACCTAGGAGGCCAACCTCCGCAAGGTATAAACCTACCTGGCGGTCTTCCACCTGCTACAAAACCGGCCCCACTGCCAAATGGCAACAACCCAAACCCGGTGGTACCACTAGTCCTAGCACCAGGCACACCAGCTGCTGGGGGTGCCATTCAGCCACCACAGCCTCAAGCATTCCTCACTTTGGCAGATGTCCAAGCTTTATTACAACAAGAAAAGGCCAAGGCCACATTGCCAAGACTACCTAGTCCCCAGATTCAACCTCCATACCCTGCTACGATTGTGGCAATGCCATATCCAAAAGGATACGTACCACCCAAATTCGTCAAGTTTGATGGAAAAGAAGGAAGTGCTCAGGAACATGTCCATCATTTCATTGAAACTTTGGGTGTCTATTCCCAAGATGTAAATCTTCGTTTGAGGGAGTTTTCTAAGTCCCTAACTTCACGTGCATACGCATGGTACGTCAACCTCGAGCCACACTCTGTAAGCCCCTGGGAAGAAATGGTGAATATGTTCTACACCAAATTCTTCCAAGTAACTTCCTTAAACCTTATAAATGAGAAGCAAAAACTCACAGAGGATATCGTCAACTTCATCAAGCGATTCCAGGACAAAGCAGTTCAATGTCATGAACATGTCCCAGAGAAACGACTGGTGGAAATTTGCCTTCTAGGCATGATCAAAGAATACAAGAAACATTTAATCAATGGAAAATATCAAACATTCTCCGCTCTAATGGAGGCAGCATTTAATATTCGCGGCACTGTCGATGTGGAAATACCAAAAACAGCATGGAAGAACAATAGTGGAGGGGTTGCTATTGTGGCCTCCGCGCAAGCCTTACGAAAGCCGCAAGGGGGTGATGGCAACCCCAAAAGAAGGAACAAGCCTTTTAAGGATTACAGGGTACGAACAAGGGATGCACCTCCATACCCTTGCAGCGTAGAGGAGGTCATAGATCTGGTCAATGTGTGAGTTGCGGACGGATGTTTGAAACTCCCAGAAGTTGAGGTTCAGCCCACCCAGCAGGATCCCGCAAACCCATGGTATTGCGTCTTTCATAGGAGGGTGCAGCACCCTACAAGCAACTGTTGGACACTCAAGGGGATTTTCAAAAAGAAATAGGACAACAACGAGTTAAGAATTGGAGTAAACAGGGATGTACGCGATAGGCCCTACCCTCAGCATGGGGAAGGGGTCGCGATGGCAGAATGCTATGAAGGTGGTTATTACGATTTCATGTACGAAATGGAAGATGAAGTTGAGAACGTCTACATGACCTCCTTCTATGATCATATTGAAGAAATAGCAAGCTATGACCAACCCGCTGTGGAGGTAACTGAGGAGGAAAGGCATAAGATCTTGTCCAGAAGCCATAAGTTTAAGACGTTCTTCGATGCGTTGGGCTTCACCCTCAACGTCAGAGCAAAAATAACAAAGGCAATACTGGAAATTGCTAATGAAGATCAAGAAGCATGTGTGGTAGAAGGAGGTTCCGTCGCGAGAACAATTCGCGAGGATTCTAACACTATCTCGTTCTCGGACGCAGATAAGAGGATACCGTTTCCCCACAATAGGCCTTTGTTCATCACTGCCTACATCAACGGTATGGAATTTAAGTGGGCATTTCTGGATGGAGGGGCATCAATAAACATCATGCCCCTCAAGACATTAAAGAAGTTGGATATCTCGGAGCCACAAATAATTAAATCGTTGCTACGGATAGTTGGTTTTGGACGAGAAAAGAAACCTCTTTGGGATATATTGTGTTAAATCTCACCGTTGGGCCCATTCGTGCACCAACAAAGTTCCACATTATAGAAGGACCAACCAACTACCACGTAATTTTGGGACGATCTTGGATGCATAAGTATGCGGCGATCCCATCGAGCTATCACCAGTGCCTCAAAGGCATCTGGGCTGGAAAGAAAATCACTGTACCTACCATCAAAAGGCCCTTCAAGGCCTATGAAGCTCACCTTTCAGATGCGGTGTACTTCTCTAAAGTGAAGGAAGCCTGTGAAGCCATAACTGCAAGGCCCATTGGGGTAAAGGTCCCAAAATGGGAAATCATCAAAGATGGATTACTAGAACCAGCTTCCTCAAAACGCCCCACAGTGTTTGACAGGTTAACCCCTCACAAAATCACAAAGACTAGCGAAGGGGGGAAAATTGTATATCACTTATGACGGTGTGAGGGGTCAGTAAGCATTTATGAGGCTTCTGACCCCCGCGACATAGAGAGTGACAGAGAGGAGCTTGAAGTAATTGACAAACCCGAGCCAGCTCCTGAGTATATGCAAGATGGACCTAAACCTCAGCCAGAGGAGCTAGAAGAATATGACTTGAGAGATGGGGAAGGTGTCGCGAGGCCAGTATTTGTTAGTAAATCCATGGGACATAAGGCCCAAGTTGATATGGTGGCTCTGTTTCGTAAATACAGTGATGTATTTGCTTGGCACTATGACGAGATGCCTTGTTTAGATCCAGGACTCGTGAATCATCACCTCGACATATTTTCAAATTCCAAACCTGTGAAGCAACCTCAACAGAAGTACCACCCAAATTTGGAAGAAAAGATTAAGGAAGAAGTGGAGAAGCTAAGAAGTGCAGGGTTCATCCGCCCAATCCAGTACCCCACATGGCTATGCAATACTGTGCCAGTGAAAAAGAAGAACGACTAGATTAGGGCCTGCGAAGACTTTCGCGACCTTAATAAAGCTTGTCCAAAGGATGAGATACCATTGCCCCACATCGACACACTGGTTGATATCATTTCCGGCCATGAAATGTTCTCTTTCATGGACGGATTTAGTGGATACAATCAAATTAAAATGGCACCTGAGGACGCAGAAAAGACAGCTATTCGGACCGCTTTGGGAAATTTTTACTATACCATAATGCCATTTGGGCTTAAAAACGCCGGCGCGACCTATCAAAGGGCAATGAATGCGATTTTCCATGACATGATCCACCATTCGGTGGAAGTCTACGTTGATGACCTGGTCACAAAATCAAGATACAAAACAGAGCACCTGTGAGACCTCAAAGGGGTATTCAAAAGGTGTAGAAAGTTTAGTATGCGAATGAATCCCCTAAAGTGCGCTTTCGGGGTCACAGCAGGAAAGTTCTTGGGCTTTCTGATACACAGACATGGCATCGATGCTGATGAGTCAAAGATCCGTTCTATCTCGAGCATGCCCCCTCCCCACTCTCAGAGATCCCTCAAAGGATTTTTGGGAAAGGTTTCCTATTTAAGGAAGTTTATCCCAGCTTTGGCAGAAATTACCGCACCATTGGGTGATTTGTTGAAAGAAAAGGTCAAATTGGAATGGAAAAACCAACACCAATTGGCCTTTGAGAAAGTCAAAGCGGTTTTGGCCTCACCACAGACAATGGTCTCCCCACAAAAAGGGAGGCCATTGATTTTATATCTTACTTCTATAAGAAGCAGCCAAGGACTTACTTGACAGACTTGATGAGGTATACATCCAACAGATCAGCTCGGGCCAGAATGCACATGCAGACTCATTGGCTTGCTTAGCATCAGCAATCAAGACGGAATATCGCTGCAATGTGGCGGTGGATTACCTAAACGAACCAAGCATTGGCCGATCTATTGAGATCGTGATGGAAACAGAGTTTGGTCTGAGCTGGATGGACCCAATAGTGGCACACCTCCGAGATGGAACGTTGCCAGAAGATAAAAGGGAAGCACACAAAATCAAGACCAAGTCAGTACGTTTCTGGCTCTCTCCAGAAGGTAAGCTTTAGTCTTTCCTTGGTCCATATTTATTATGCGTGCACCCAGCCCTTGTTCAGAAGTTCCTCCATGAGATCCATGCTGGAACTTGTGGGGGACACACTGGTGGTAGGTCCATAGCCCACCGAGCAATATCCCAGGGATATTGGTGGCCTTACATGCAGGAGGATGCAAAGGCTTTAGTCAAGAAGTGCGAGAAGTGCCAGAGGTATTCCCCTCTTATCCGAGCTCCAGCAGAGGACTTGCTGCCGCTAACCAGTCCATGGCCATTTGCCCAATGGGGATTGGATATAGTGGGACCTCTCCCTATGGCAACAGGGAAACGAAAATTCCTACTCATTGGCACTGACTACTTCACCAAGTGAATAGAGGGGGAAGCTCTTGCCAAGATCACAGAAGCAATGGTGGAACAGTTTGTATGGAACAAGATAGTAACAAGGTTTGGAGTACCTTACTCCATTATCTCGGACAACAGATCCCAGTTCGGCAAAAAGTTCAAAGCCTTCTGTGCCCAGTACGGCATCAGAAACTATTATTCAACCCCTGCATATCCGCAAAGCAACGGTCAGGCAGAGGCCTCAAATAAAACTATCCTAAAGAGTCTCAAGAAGAGATTGGAGAAGAAGAAGGGAAAGTGGCCTGATGAGCTTCCAGCCGTGCTCTGGGCATACAGAACCACCCCCCGGCGATCTACGGGAGAGACGCCGTACTCCCTTGCTTACGGGACAGAGGCAGTGATTCCTCTGAAAATTGGTTTGCCCACCATTCGCACTACTCTTGTGGAGTCAGGGGGCAACGATGAAGCCTTGGCCGAGCAACTAGATCTCGCTGAGGAAAAAAGAGAACGTGCACTCATCACCTTAGCAGCATACCAAGAACAGCTACGAAGGAGCTACAACAAGAAGGTGCAGCCAAGAGAATTCAAGGTCGACGATCTAGTCCTGAGGAAAGTGTTGGCCAACACCAAAATATCCACTGATGGAAAACTTGGACCGAACTGGGAAGGCCCATACAAGATCGTGGGGATCGCTGGCATTGGAGCCTACCGTTTGGCCGACCTGAATGGAGACCCAGTTCCACGACCATGGAATGTCCAAAACCTTAGAAAGTTTTTTCAGTAATTTGTTTATGTGATTACGAATACAATCACATTTCTTTTAGAAAATATGATTAAATTGGCATTTGTTTTTTAGTTGGGATTACGAGTAAAATCGCCAACGTTAGCTTGTCAGATTTTTCTTGATATTTCTAGCATTTTTATCCTAATTTTGATTAATATGAACCGAAATTTCTACTTCAAATTTCGGATTCCTATTGGGGAGCAGAGGATGTGTACATCTGTTGAGAATGTGTGCGTTTGCAGCAAACATTGCAGCAACTAATTCTAAGTTAAGTATGAAAAAACTTAGTATCGCAATAAAATTCTAAGTATGAAGAAACTTAGTATCACAATAAAATTCTAAGTTTGAAGAAACTTAGTTTGCTAAGTATGAAGAGACTTAGCTTTGCAACGAATATGGCAAAACATCCTAAGTATGAATGAACTTAGATTTGCAACGAATATTGCAAAACATCCTAAGTATGAATGAACTTAGATTTGCAACGAATATTGCAAAACATCCTAAGTATGAATACACTTAGATTTGCAACGAATATTGCAAAACATCCTAAGTATGAATGAACTTAGATTTGCAGCGAGTATTGCAAAACATCCTAAGTATGAATGAACTTAGATTTGCAGCGAGTATTGCAAAACATCCTAAGCTTTTCGTAGCATATTCCCCTGAAAGTTGGTTAACCACTAACTGTGAGTCACAAAATATTCTTAACTTTTTTACCTTGAGTTTCAGGGCACTCCTTAATCCAGCGATCACGGCTTCATATTCTGCCACATTGTTAGTAGCACTAAACCCTAGCCGTAGTGATTGCTCCAGAACCAATCCTTTTGGAGAAAAAAGCACAACCCCTGCCCCAGACCCTTTGTTGCAGGCTGATCCATCAACGTACAGCCTCCATTCGTCTGGATCTAATTTGGCCATTTTCGTTGGCTGCTCGGGATTGTTGACTTGCTCCTTCTCGTGGAGAGCCGGTGGCTGTGGAGCCACTGTTGGGGTAAATTCTGCTACAAAATCAGCCAAAATTTGGCCTTTGATTGCCGTTCTAGGCTGATAATCAAGGTCGAATTGGCTTAGCTCTATAGACCACTTCGAGATCCTTCCAGAAAAATCTGCTTTCCTAAGCAAAGCCCTCAATGGATGCTCGGTGAACACAGTGATGGGATGCTGCAAGAAGTAATGGGGCAATTTCCTTGATGCGATGACGAGAGCGTATACCAACTTCTCTAGCGGTAGGTAACGTGTCATCAGCATCTAACAATGTCTTGCTCACAAAATAAATTGGAGCCTGCTCTGTACCCTTTATTCGTAGGAGAACCGAGCTGACCGCATGATCAGATACTGTCAAATATAATATCAACCGCTCCCCAGCTTCTGGAGTAGAGAACAAGGGAGGTGAAGATAAGTAAGCTTTTAACTCCTGGAAAGCCTGCTCCTGCTCGGCTCCCCATTCGTAGCCTTCTCTCTTCTTCAGAAGTTGAAAGAAAGGTCTGCAACGGTCTGAGGATTTGCTGATGAAACGATTGAGAGCTGCTGCCATCCATGTTAGCCTCTGGACCTCCTTTGTGGTCTTTGGGCTTTGTAGTCCTTGCAGAGCCGTGATTTGATCTGGGTTGGCTTCAATCCCTCTTTTAGTCACTAAGTGCCCAAGAAACTTCCCCGAGCTGACTCCGAAAGCACACTTCGAAGCGTTTAACTTTAGCTTGTATTCTCTCAAAATATTGAAAGTTACCTCTAGGTCGACAAGGTGATCAGGCTTCATCTTGCTCTTGACTACCATGTCATCGATGTAAACCTCCATAGTTTTGCCGAGCTGTTCCTTGAACATTTTAGTTACCAATCTCTGGTAGGTTGCCCCAGCATTCCTCAGTCCAAACGGCATAACCTTGTAACAGTAGAGCCCCCTGGGGGAGATGAAAGACGTTTTCTCCTGATCGGGTTCGTACATAGCTATTTGATGGTATCCTCGATATGCGTCAAGGAAACTCATCCTTTCATAGCCTGATGTAGCATCCACCAGTTGATCAATTCTGGGGAGTGGAAAGCTATCCTTGGGACACGCTTTGTTGAGACTGGTGAAGTCCACACAGACCCTCCACTTCCCATTCTTCTTCTTTACTACAACCGTGTTAGCCAACCAATCTAGATAACTCACCTCTCGTATGGCATCTGCTTCTAGTAGCCGCTCTACTTCCTCAATCACAGCGTCTGCATGCTGTGGTGCCGACCTCCTTGCCTTTTGCACAACTGGTTTGTGCTGAGGGTCCACGTTCAAGTGGTGGCAGATGACTTCAGGATCTATCCCGGGCATCTCCTGGGGGGTCCAAGCAAACACATCGATGTGGTCCTTAAGAAAAGTGACCAAGTTTCTTTCCTCTAGCTCGGAGAGGGTCTCGCTGATCAGGAAATACTTTTCTGCATCATCCTCCTGAATCTGAATTTTCTTCAGCCCTTCCACCATCTTCTTGGTGGGATCGCCTCCGATGTCCTCCAAAGTCGGTTGGTCTGGGACTTCAACCGTTTGTACCAGCTCGGCCCTTGGGGATTTCTTCAAGACCATGGTGAAACACTGATCGGCCACCTTTTGGTTACCCTTGATGCACTCTATTCCATCTGCTCCGGGATACTTGATCTTTTGGTGATAAGTTGAGGAGACCGCCTTCATTTTGTGCATCCACGTTCTCCCTATAATCACGTTATAAGAAGAAGGGATGTCCACCACAAGGAAATCAGTTTTTAGCACCACTGACCCAGCTCGGACGGGTAGTGTGACCTTTCCCATAGGCCACACTGTCTGTGCACTGAAGCCAACTAGGGGGATAAGACATTTCTGCAACGAGCTTACTGGGAGCTCCATCCTTTTGAAAGTATCGTAATACATAATTTCTGTGCTGGCCCCTTGATCAACAAGAATCTTTTCCACGTCGTACTCCCCTATTCGTAGGGTGATTACTAGTGCGTCCTTATGGGGTACTGATACCCCCTCCAGATCATCATCAGTGAAGGTGATTGGGGTCTCCGTGATTTCTACCGCCCTTGGCCTCTTCATGCCGAGTTTTATTACTTGTTTTATCTGTTCGTTGACCCTCTGGATGTGTCTTATCTCATTGTTGGTGTAAGGGCCAACGAGTCCATGTATCATATGGATTGTCCCTTTTGGACCTTTCTCGTAGTCCAACTCTTCTATCAGCTCGGCATCATTTTTGTTATCAGCCAAAAATTCTTTGAGATGGCCCTCTGCCACCTTCTCATCCAGGAACTTCTTGTACTCCACACAATCCTCAGTCATGTGTCCCCAATCTCTATGGTAGCTGCAGTGCTGGTTAGTGGCTCTTCTCTTTTCTGGGTTCCCAGTCATCTTTGGGGGCCTTCTGAACCACTGTTCGCCCTTGATCCTGTACAACATCCTATAGATGGGGATGTTGAAAGTTGCCATAACGCTGGACTTGGGATCTGGATCAGCTTTTTCTTTCTTTTGCTGAGTGTAGTCTTTCCGTCCTGTTATGTACTCCTTCTTGTATACCCTTGACTCTACTGGCTTCTTTTCTGGAAGCTGAGGTTGCCCTGCCACAATCCTTCCTCCAGCCTGCAGATGTCATCTTCTACCCGTGCATGCTCCTGGATTCTCTCCATTAGTTTGGCCACCGTTTTCACCGGATGCATGGTAAGTGATTCTCGTAACTTACTATGCATGGGCAAACTTGTCTTGAACGTTGCCAGAGCATACTCCTCACTGCAGTTCTCAATCTCGTTGAAAGTCTCCCAATAACGTTTGGAGTATTGCCGCAGTGTTTCATCGTCCTTCTGTCTCATAGAAGTCAATGCATCAAAAGTTTTAGGAGCTGCTCGGCTTGTTAAAAACCGAGCAGTGAATTCTTCAGCTAATTGAGCCCAACATAGGATTGATCCCTCCGGGAGTTTGTGGTACCAACTCAGAGCCACCTTTCCCAGGCTAGAAGGGAACATCTTGCACAACAAAGCATCATCTTGCTCGTGCATGAACATGGCCTGTTGATAGTGTTGGATGTGGGCCACAGGATCCGTGCTGGTCTCGTAGGGGATGAATGCTGAATGTTTCACCCTGCTCGGCGTCTTTTCCGTACGGATCCAATGGGCCAATGGTGACTTAGAAATTTGGCCTAGGGCTTCCTTAGCCGCTTCTCGTGCAGTTTTAGGGCCTCCCTCAGCTCGGCCGGCATCCCCCCTCCTTGTGTGCCGCTCGGGAATGTGCTCATTGGATCCAGATCTCTCGTATCTGT
Organism: Vaccinium darrowii; assembly: GCA_020921065.1. Classification (NCBI taxonomy): domain Eukaryota; kingdom Viridiplantae; phylum Streptophyta; class Magnoliopsida; order Ericales; family Ericaceae; genus Vaccinium; species Vaccinium darrowii. Next base: position 22,028,990 of record CM037157.1, read on the forward strand.
CCCTAGCATGCTTCCTTCTTTCTCTTTTTCCCACAGAAACACTCCTGTCTCTCCTTTTTCGTGGAGAGGCAGCTCGGTCGGTGGAGGCGTTGCCGTGGTGACGATCTTTTTCCCTTTCCTCATAACGCGCGGATCTCGTTCATGAACGTAAGTCTTTTTCCTTCTCCTGAAGCTGCTTTTTCAGGTCCTGAATTTCTCGCTCTCGTCGAGTGACCTCACGGGTCAGTTCTTCTGCCTCTTGCTCTTTTCTGTCAAGGCTGTCTTCCCTTTCTCGATTCCTTGTGTGCCTGTGGCCATCCCTCCTTGGGGGGCTCTTTCCCCGTTGACGTCGGGTGGAGGCCGCCCCACCTCTTTGTGGTGTCTTTGAGCGTACTGCCCTTGGAGAATTATGGCGTATTAAACGTGTATCCCTGAATTTTGGAATCTCAGGGATATTCCATACATCAAACCTCTTTGTTGCTGGCTTTTTCTGTGGTGCTCTTAGAACCAGAGGAGTTTTGTCCACCCTTGTGCTCTTTCTCGTAGTATACACAAGCGTGGTACCATCATCTTCTACGTCCCTTCCTCGTGGGGTGCACAGAAGGGGCTCTGAAAGCACCATTGTTGATTTTGGAAGAAAACAAGCCTTTCCGTTATCGTTTCCCACAGACGGCGCCAATTGTACGGGGATAAATCCACGTAACCCTGGATCACGTGCTTCCTTGAGTCAACCCTAAATCTGCAAGACAGAAAAAGGGTTAGAGCACCTTTGCCTCTCGTTGGCAAAGGCCCTCCGATGCCTAAGTTAGTATCACGTACTTTGAATACTCAAATCACAATGCATATGAAAATAGGTTTCACAGCGTACCTTTTGTCATGGTCTTTGTCTTGTATTTATAGGTGTATATTTTCTTTACTTTAGGCATCTCTTGCCCTTGTTTCCTATTCTCTTTAGGAATCCCTTTCCTAATAGGACTTTCCTGTTAGGCACAAGTCTCCATGCCCTGCTAGATCTCGTCTAGTAAAGGCCTTTCTTTCCATATAGGATTCTTTCCTATATGAGGTATACTTCCCACCACGTTAGGACTTCCCATATCAATCCCTCTTTCACGGGGTTGCCCCTTATCTCATAAGGAGCTGCTTCTAAACTGTTCTGGAATGTCTCACCGCCTTATCCGTGGCGGTGCCGTGCTTCCACGTGGCTCGGCATGACTCGTACATAACTCAGCTACTCACGCCGTGCTGAGTCCACGTATTCCAGAATGCTTATTCAAGCTTTACCTGTAGCTCCCCAGCTCGGCCATATCAGGGGCACCCCCTTATGACTCATACCGAGCTGGCACATCCTGATATATTAATTTATTCCTTTGATTCTGGCCTTACTCATTTGCCAAACCAGCTCGGCACAAGGCTCACGAATGCCCTATGTGGTGCCGAGCTATTCACCCCTTCGTGGTGACCTCGATAGGCACGTGCTATGTCTATCAGTAGGGTAATCATATTTTTACCCACTCCAATTTTGCTAAGTATGAAGAGACTTAGCTTTGCAACGAATATGGCAAAACATCCTAAGTATGAATGAACTTAGATTTGCAACGAATATTGCAAAACATCCTAAGTATGAATACACTTAGATTTGCAACGAATATTGCAAAACATCCTAAGTATGAATGAACTTAGATTTGCAGCGAGTATTGCAAAACATCCTAAGTATGAATGAACTTAGATTTGTAGCGAGTATTGCAAAAAAATCCTAAGTATGAATAAACTCAGGTTCGCAAACGAGTAGTTGCAAGAAAACCCAAATATGAGAAGATTTGAACCTACGATGAACATCGCAACAGTTGCAAAGTATGAAAACACTTAGCATGCAAATACTTAAGCAAAAAGTACGAGAAACTAGTATATCAAACGCCACGCACGGCCGAGCAGGACCACGCAGGGTCAGGAGCAAAAGTATCAACGTAGCAACGGGCCACAGGCGGCCGAATGAAGCCACACAGGGCCAAGAGTAAAGTTTAAAAACAGATAAGGGAAACAGCAGGCATCAAGCCTCTTCACTGTGCTCATTTGCAGCAGTGGCAGCGTTGGGATCAGCATCCATACCTCCAACAGAGCCCTCAGCAGCACCACTCGCCGAGATGGTAAGATCAGTAATGGGTTCATCTGTCTGAGTCTGTGTCTGGGGTTGAGCTTCCGGATTGGGCTGAGCTTGAGCATCGAGATTATCCTGAACAGCAGCCATTGCACTCGGAAGCTCCATGTCGGTCCAGAAGGGGGAAGACGGATCCACCCCAAGCTTGGTGAGGCACCGTTTCCACGCTGCCCCCAGATAGTATCCTGCACGGCTGGCATTTGGGCTTTGTAGTGCTCCGTGACCTCCAGGACAGCTCGGTCGTACTCCGCTTCTGCCTTGGCCTCAGCAGTAGTCAGCTGGTTGCTCAGACCATGCTCTACCTCTTCCGACCTCTTCACCAGATCAGCATTCTCTCCCCTCAGCGCCTCCACTTCAGCTCGGGCCTCCTTTAGCGACTGGGAATACTGGGCAACCTCCTTCTCAGCTCTCTTCGCCCTCTTCTGCTCCTTCTTAATTTCCTTCTCAGCGTCCTTGGCTCTCTCGAAGCCCACGAACGCCTTCTGCATGATTTGCAAGACAAAATACAGTGCATAAGGGAGTTTGGTGATGCAACTGGAGCAAAACTAAGGAAACGAGAGGGGTGGCTTTGTACCTTAACGCTGGATTGAAAAATAGACTTCATCAGAACGTCATAAGAGCTATTCTTATCCCTCTCTATATCGTTGGGAAGAAGAGCAGCCCTGGCAACACCGAACGCCACGTCGGTAGAGGAGATTTTGTCAGTATCATTAACAGGAGTACCGTCGGGGCGAGCAAGTGTTGGGGCCCAGGGCTGTGCCAGCGGCTGAAGCTCAGACGGGGGTAAGCTGGCATCCCCAGTTCTTCTCCTCTGTGCGGGAGGCTGGGTTTGTTGAGGACTACTCACCGGCCTCTTGTCCCTCTGGCGCTCGGTGAGAGACGAGGGTGGAGATTGGGGAAAATGGGTGGCTCGGCTAGGAGGAGGAGCACGGGAAGCTCCACCAAGAGTTAGCTGGTCCAGGAGGTTGATCGGTTGCAGAGGCATATCTGGACGATCAGGAGAGGGGGAGTAGCCTCGTGAGTCGTCGGAGTCCGCGAGACGGTCGGATTGCTCGGCCAAGGATTGGACGAGCTCACGATGGTCAAAACCACCAACTCCTCCTTCTTCCTCTTCTTCTGCTTCTTCTTCAGCTGCTCTGCCGAAAGTACTTGGCTCTAGGTCGGGACGCGCGAGGATTGGGATGGCAGTTTGGATCTCGGGAATATGGGCAAAGGTGACTTGCCGCTGAAGGTCCTCAGGAGCTTGGGACTGTGACGACCTTCGTCTAGCTCGGCCTCTGCGGGCACGAGTCCTTTCTCGATCAGCTGGTCGACCTGTGGCGATCACAGAGTGAGGTGGTGGCCAGGCGTGCCTTGACCTGTGCTCTCCTTCCCTCCTGATATTACCCCAGTAAGACGGGGTATAACCCAGCAACCGGTGAGCTGAGCGACCAAGCCCTACGGGAGTCGGTTCAAAACCGTCAAACCAGAGGGCCTTGGCAATGTCCTCGCGGTGGAGCTTGCTGTGGATCAGGCGGCCACCGTGGTTAAGATTGTCCGCCGCAAAAACATAAAAATAGGTCAGCTACAGCTCGAGAAGAAGATAAGGAATGAAACCAGCTCGGGGATGAAAATACTAACGCAGTCCGCCTGTGGCAGTAGGGCAGGCAAGGCCGATGATCTTCCCCTCGGCGTCTCTAGGCTGCCAATTGCCAGTGACTACGAGATAGTCATCTGCCTCTCCCTTTGAGGAATTAGGTAGATCGGTGATCAGCTTCTATTTGGGGTCCCTAGCCTTGAAGTAATAATTTTTGTGCTCTGTAGGGACTACACTATAGAGATAGTGCAAGTCCCACCAGTCAAGGTGAAGGCCGAGCAGTTCGTTAAAGGCAACAGTGCCCATGACTACCCTAACAAAGTTGGGGCAAAGCTGCATAGGGTTCAGCTGACATCTAAAACAGACCTCTCTGAAAAACGGGTGCAGAGGGAGTCTCAAGCCACCCTCAACTATGAAAATCAGGGGAATATGGATTTTATCTTCAGTTTGACCTTGTTCTCTCAGATCGTCTCTATTATCTAGACGAAATTGAACGTCGGCAGGGATACCATACGTCCTACGAAATTCGATTACTTTTTCTGGGGGTACTTAATAGGGTTCTGTGCCCAACCATTACTCTTGGAAATTAGGGTTTCACAGTTGAAACCCAGACGAGGAAGATGAACAGATGCGAGAGAAAACGATTTGGGCGAAACAGAAATTTCTTGGTTCAGATGGCAGGAGAATCTAAGAAAGAAGCACTTACGAGAAAAAGTGCACTCAAGTAGATGCTTTCCGACGGAGAACGGAGGGTACCAGTGCTTTCCGACGACGAACGGAGGAAGGACTGAGGTTACCAAAAACTTGAAACGTCGTTGATGGCAGACGAAGTCTTCTCTCTCTTTTTTGCTTCTGACGAAATGAAGTAAAGATGGGAAGAAGGAGAGTTTTAGGGAGACTAAGGGTTTTGGGGGGAGAAAAAACAATAATAATCATTATCCCGCCCAAAACCCCATAAAGTAGGGCGTGACGAACGAGAAACGTCACCCCAAATCGTCCTTTGGGCTTATCTGATGACCAACGGGTCACTTCGCATTTAATGCAGGAATATCCCTGTTCCCCACGCGAGGGGGAAGCATGCGAGAGGAGCATCAGGAACCGTTGAAGCTCTGTGCACCACTGATACATAACAGTAGCAGCAGAGCTGGGGAGCAATTGGAGTGGGTAAAAATATGATTACCCTACTGACGGACATAGCACGTGCCTATCGAGGTCACCACGAAGGGGTGAATAGCTCGGCACCACATAGGGCATTCGTGAGCCTTGTGCCGAGCTGGTTTGGCAAATGAGTAAGGCCAGAATCAAAGGAATAAATTAATATATCAGGATGTGCCAGCTCGGTATGAGTCATAAGGGGGTGCCCCTGATATGGCCGAGCTGGGGAGCTACAGGTAAAGCTTGAATAAGCATTCTGGAATACGTGGACTCAGCACGGCGTGAGTAGCTGAGTTATGTACGAGTCATGCCGAGCCACGTGGAAGCACGGCACCGCCACGGATAAGGCGGTGAGACATTCCAGAACAGTCTAGAAGCAGCTCCTTATGAGATAAGGGGCAACCCCGTGAAAGAGGGATTGATATGGGAAGTCCTAACGTGGTTGGGAGTATACCTCATATAGGAAAGAATCCTATATGGAAAGAAAGGCCTTTACTAGATGAGATCTAGCAGGGCATGGAGACTTGTGCCTAACAGGAAAGTCCTATTAGGAAAGGGATTCCTAAAGAGAATAGGAAACAAGGGCAAGAGATGCCTAAAGTAAAGAAAATATACACCTATAAATACAAGACAAAGACCATGACAAAAGGTACGCTGTGAAACCTATTTTCATACGCATTATGATTTGAGTATTCAAAGTACGTGATACTAACTTAGGCATCGGAGGGCCTTTGCCAACGAGAGGCAAAGGTGCTCTAACCCTTTTTCTGTTTTGCAGATTTAGGGTTGACTCAAGGAAGCACGTGATCCAGGGTTACGTGGATTTATCCCCGTACAAATTGGAGCACTGCTAGCCCAAGAAGTGGAAGAAGTTGAAAAACCGGTATACTACATCAGTCGAAAAGTACAAGGCGCGGAGGAACGCTACACCCCAATTGAACGCCATTGTTTGGCACTCGTTTTCACAGCACAAAAGCTCAGGCATTATTTCCTCTTGTTCAAAGTGCAGCTTGTGACCAGAAATGACCCAATAAGGTACTTGCTTTCTCGCCCTGTGCTTAATGGAAGGGCCACGAAGTGGCTGTTAGCCCTCGTGGAATTTGATATAGTATGTACAGCGCCGCGAGCGATCAAGTGTCAGGCCCTCGTGGACTTGTTGGCCCAGTTTCCTAGCGGAGAGTGTGAACCATTGGGAGAATCACTACCAGGAGATGATTTCGAAGCATTAACAGCCATCCCTGAACAAGAAACCTGAACCCTAAGCTTCAATGGGGCAACAGGAGGTAATTCAGCTGGAGCAAGTGTCACGTTGCAAAGTGATAGTGGTGTGAAGGAGTACCTATCACACAAACTAGCATTCCAGTGCTCTAACAATGAAGCCGAGTATGAAGCACTTATTCTGGGGCTGCTCTCGGCCAGAGAAAAGGGAATCAAAAGGCTCAAGATCATGGGGGATTCAAAGCTAATATTTTTACAAAGTGAAGGTGCTTACGCTCTAAAGGAAGCTAACCTTGCGCCGTATAGGGCAACTGTTCAAAGACTTAGGAATGACTTTGATGATGTTAGCATCATTCACAAGCCAAGGTCCGAGAATAAATTTCCTGATGCGTTAGCCACTTTGGGTGCCAAGACAGAGTTTGAAGGAAACACGGCGGCCATCGAGATCACAAAAAGGACCAAACCCTCGTTTGTTGAGGAAAGAGAATGCCACAAGAATGAGGATTGGCGCGAGCCCATAAAAGTGCAGATCGCGACGGGGACACTCATGTGGAAGGTTAGGAAAGAGGAAAAGAGAAAGGAATTGAACCAATAAGGCCGATAAGTGCAATGGGTCTTTTTGGCGAGGGCTTACTGTCATCGCAATTGAACCTCCCACTGCTATGGGGGCAACATCGCAGAACCAATGCCGTTGCCAGGCCCCCCATGTAGTTTTATTGTCCTCTGGGGGTTCGAGAGCCATACTTGCCGGCAGGCCTGAATTCTTTCTCAAGGTACTCGATCATCATCTTGACTCCCACCGAGTGGTGGTTGGGGATCATAGTGGTATTCACCGCGGGAAGGGAAACCCAATAGCGTCTCCACGTCCAGAAGACTGGGGCCTGCTTCCCCAAATGGAAAAACAAAAGTTTGAGTCGTTGTACTCCAGCGAGACACCGCGAAATCCAGATCACATTGGGAACGACTCATGGAAAGATCTTGCGAGAGGCGCACGATTTTCAATAAACCCGCCCTGTCGAGAATTTTCCTGTACTCCTTGTCTTTGAGCACCGTGGTTACCAAGTCACCCCAGCCCTTTGGGGCTTGCACACTAGCCTTGTATTGAACTTGAGAAAAGGGGAAGTCGCCTCTCTCTATCCTCAAATGTGTCAACGAAGAAGGATCAATCATATCCGCCTTTGAAGCACTTGGCTCATCGGAGAAGACAATATGCTGTGCTTTAGGGTCACCAGGAATGGGACGTAATTTTGAATATTGGCCCAGAAGACGTCGTTCTTGGGTCTTAAAAATGGGGCCCTCTTCCATTCGCTAGCAGGAGGAACAGAGGTTTTGGCCAAAAGAGCCTCAGTGTCAGGTTCGTGTCTCCTCGACCAAGCCATGATTATCTTGAAAAGAAAACTAGGGTTTCAGAGGAAAGAGTTCGAAGAAAGAGAAGTGAGAATAATGCTGGGAACTTGGAAATTTTTAGGGTAAACACAAGAGAGGTATCTCAGAAGAGTAAAAGACATATCTTCTCTCCGTAGGGGTATTTATAAGTGTAGCATGTCTGTCACCACGAGAATGAGCGGTTGAAACGGCATCAGCAGTCACATTGGTCTGCAACTTCGAAATTGAGGACGGCCGCCTTTTGGAGAGAAATGTTAAAACGACAGACTCTGCTGACATCGTACGCGCCGCAGAATCACGCTTGCGTGAGGGGCATATGTAGGGAAGATCAGCGCGTCTGATGAATAGACAGTTGACCAACCTATAACAGCCAGCCATGTGGAAAAAAAAGCCACTAATAGACACGTCAGATATCGGTTAAAGTTAGCAGATGGAAAGCACCCACCGCGAAGGCCAGCTCTCGCGGAAAGATATGCTTAAAAGTTACAATTACCCTTGAAATAAGATATGCAATGGAGGAATCCCCATGATGACTCTATCGTAATTCACCATTTTAAAAGGCGAGTTGTACTTTCGCAGCCCTCAGGGGTGGCTTGCGAGGTGCATCAGTTATGCAGAGGCTAAGGAGAAACTGAGAAAAATCCACGAAGAAACTTGTGGAGAAAATGACATAGCACTGTATAGGAAAATTCAGCGTCAAGGATACTACTGGCCTACAATGAAAAATGACGCCGCAGCCCTACTTAGAGAATGTCCCAATTGTTCACTCCATGAGATCGAACACGAATGCAACTTCTCTAGCGAAGAAACTGATTGGAGGCAGAAATACATTGATTATTTGAAGGAAGGAGCCCTCCCCATGGATTGCGGCAGTATTCAAGAAGTACAGCGTTGTGAAAAAAGATTCTTCGTCAAAGATGTCAAGTTATATAGAAGGGCTCTTGATCACATGCCCCTGAAATGCTTATCGGACAATGAAGCGGAAGAAGTCTTGCACAAGGTTCATGAGATGGAACACCAGGGTGGTAGAAAGTTATACGAGCAAATCACTCACCTCGGATATTACTGGCCAAGGATGGAAGGGGATTGCAAAAACCATGTCCGCAGATGTCACGCATGCCAGAAACATGGAGATAAGGTAAATGCACCCTCCGTCGAGCTCCACCATATTAGAGCGCCCTACCCCTTTCACAAATGGGCGATGGATCTAATCGACCCTATCCATCCCTCCTTGCGAGGGAATCAGTGGATCTTAGTGGCAATAGAAATTACCACGAAATGGGTAAAGGCAGTTCCCTTGAAGCGTGCAACTGGCGATGTAGTGGCAAATTTCATTAAGGAAAATATTATCTGCAGATTTGGAATTCCTAAGGTAATCCTCTCAGATAATGGTACTTCCTTTGTAAACAGACAAGTGAAGGGGTTGCTCGCATCCTATGGAATTGATCAGAAAACTTCAACACCCCATTACCCTCAGGGAAATGGGCAGGCAGAGGCTACTAACAAATCCATCGTTAGGATTTTGAGCAAGCATTTGGATGAGAAAGGTGGAACTTGGGCTGAGCACCTCCCTATTGCTTTATGGGCCTATAGAACGGCTAAAAGGAAGTCAACGCAAATGAGTCCTTTCAGTTTGGTATATGGTGCAGAAATGGTGTTTCCTGTAGAGATAAGTGTGCCTTCTGCACGTCTCGCACTATCCACCGAAGTAACTGAAGGGGAAAGAAAGGCTGATCTCAAAGCGCTGGATGAAAGAAGGGAGATCGCGGCTGAAAATCAGGAAAAGTATTGGCAATCTGTGGCCAAGTATTACAATAAAAACGTGCTTGCGAGAGAGTTAAAGGTGGGTGACTTAGTATGGAAGTCAGTTCCTGGGGTCATGCAAAACCAGAAGCACCCAAAATTCACACCAAAATAGGAAGGCCCCTACGAGGTGATCAAAGTTGCTGAAAGTGGGCACTACCGGCTGGCGAGAGTTGGTGACGGATTCCTCACTGGGCCAATCAATGCGAAGTACATTAAGAAATATTATCCATAGCAGGAGTTAAAGTTGGTTTATGTGCAGCTTTAAGTCATTCATTTTTACTCGTTCACAATCAGAGATAGTCCTGGGATATGGATTTTACCACCCCCTTGGGCTAAATTATGTTGATTGAAATTATGAATGAGAACGCTATCCCTTTATTTTAAGATTGTCTTCTGTGAATGATGTTCCATTATTTATCTGAGCATGATAGAAACATAGGAAAACGATAGAATAAGATGGACGCCCATGACGGTGACCTTGCGGCACAAATTTGTGCTAGCACAGGGGGGAAACTTCACCCTTCGCGGAGTGAAAAAAGGTACAAAATAAGGTACTCACTCACGCTCAAGGCCTTTAAGTGTCGTGAAATAAGTGGGGACCAAAGTAACTTTTTCCTTTGGAATACCAACTTTGATGTTGGAAGACCCTCGCGACGGCCATTCCTCATAAGCAAATGGGAACCAAAGTAAGCTTCTCTTTGGAAGGACTGACTTTAAAAGTTGGAAAACCCTCGCAATTAAAGGGAATCACTAGTATACTTAAATACTAGGGCTCTTAGAGGAAATGAGTCGAATAATGGACTTTAAAACATTGTGGATAAGAAGGGAAACACAAAAAATGATGAATGACTAAAAAAAAAAAGAGTTTTGTCATTTGCCCTCGCAACGATACAACGATTACAACAACCCACAAGCAAAAGTTTCTAAGTTGTTGAAATTAAAGAAAGGACCAAATTACATCCACATTATATACTTCATTCACCTCTCGGTAGAGGGTACAAGATTGTTGTAAAAAAAAAAAAAAACTCTACTCGGTGAGCTTTTGAGCTATTAGGCCAGCTTGAGGAAGAATGTGCTCTTCACAACTCAAAGTAGCCTTTGGGGTAGTTTCCAAAGCTTGGTGCTCCTTAACGAGTAACTCGTGGCTGGCCTTTAAAGCTGAAATTTGTTCCTTGGCTTCAGCAAGCAAGCCATTGTACTTCTCTTCGGCTTCAGCAATCTGGGCTTCACTATTTTGAATCTTGAAGTAGCTCGCGAACAAAATCTGCATTGAACGAACCTTCTCCAAATACCCGCGGAGCCATCCCAAGTTTATTCCAAAAGTTTCCATGTCATCAATGGAAGAAATAACATCCTTATACTTTTGATCATTGAAGTCCTTTACCTTTAGTCGCTGCAGGCATACAACAATCTCAGCAAGTAAATCGAGAAGTGTGCCACCGACAAGTCGACCAGCGGTACAGTGGGCAAAAGTTTGAGGATATTGCTTCTCCAAAGCTTGAAGGATTGGGGCACTGCAGGCCCTGATCCTCCACTTATGGTCACCTTCGGAATCAGAAAGTAGGGCATCGGAGGGAAACACGAAACTTGATACCCCGTGATCGCCCTCATGCTTTACCACGATTTCTTGGAGTTCTGGGAGTTGCTTGTGCTGACCATCATCTCCGTGATTTAACTCTGAGTCAGAAGGACGACATGATATTAGCAATTTAGAAGGCGTAAAAGATGGAAGAGGGAAAAGGTCCCCAATCCCTTCAAAGATGTCACTGCTCGACTTACCTCTGGAGTCTTCCTCATTGTCTTCTTCACTATTTTCAGCAAGATCGTCCATGTCAGAGCTATCACTAATTGTCGACTCACGAACGACCTTGGAGGTAACGTCCTCCTTCTCGGTTGAGGAGGGAATGTTAATAACTGGAGGGGCATGCGAGGGAGATGGTGTTTGGTCTCGCGAGACAGGAGTAGCAGCAGCTTGGGATTTCTTCTTTAGCTTCCTCTTCCTCTACTTTGGTTCAGCCACAGTCTCAATCTCATGAACATTGAAGGGTGGAGGTTTTTCTCTAGGAGATTGTGTGGGAGACTCGATCTCTTTCGCGGCCTCAGCATTCATGGTATCAGTCTCCTTCGCTGAATCTTCAGCCTCCTCCGCCTGCTGTGTTTTCTCAGAAATGTCACCTTCGTCAACGCCACCAACATTCTAGGCAACCCCAAGAATTTCAGGGACATCGCTACCAGTCTCTTTTATGATGTTTTCTTCACCACACACTTGCTCCCTAACCTCTTTCGCGATCTCGCTCGCGATGTTCAAAGCATTGAAATGGTCGATTTGAGCAATGTTTTCTTTATTAGCACCTGAATCCGGAGCATCTTGGGTTTGCCTTTTGTCAGGACTTGGAACTGCTTCTTCATTTCCAGAGCTCGCGTTCATCTTTGAAGCTCCCTCCGAGGGGGGAACAACCAAGGAAGTCTCGATAGCTGGCGGAAGAACTTCAGACGACAAGAAGGGAGGAGTGGTAGAAGCACCAGAGCCACTGGTATCCCTCCCTCGTGGTGGATCCGCGATAGAAGTGGGCCCCTGAGTAGTGGCGGCCGACAAATCTTCCTCGCCTGGGTTGGACAGATAAAGTGAAATTGTTAAAAAAAAATGGAAGATATACATGAATGAATGAAAGTAAATGAAGAAAGAATTCCAACTCTTTGCAGAATGGACCATAATCACCTTGGGTAATTAGGGGAACTGACGGTTCCATTTGGCTTTGGGGTTCAACAATAGAAAGAGAGGCCTGCCCACACCGCGACCTCTTCAGGCACCCTAAAAAAAAAAAAAAAAAAGAAAGAAAATGGGTGTACCATCAGTATGATAAAGCAATCGAAAGAATAATGGGTGTAGCGAATGAAGAAAAGAAATCTTACCCTCGATCTATTTGGAGCTGGCACTATCTGAGGGGGGGAAAGGTCCTTTTCCTTCCTCTTGCCCCTCACGGTGATATGTCGCGGAGTAGGAGCAATCTTCTGATCGGCAGGGCGAATTTGGTGAAGGGGGATGGCACTAATGACATCAAGGGGGGCCATGGTTTGAGCGACCCAACAGGATTGTGGTCCCCGCCAGTCAAAATTTTTCCCAGGTTTAAGGTGCGAAGGGTCAAATCCTTTTTGGATATGGGTTCTGCCGAAGGTACCACTGGCGAAGTTTGGACAAATTCTTGAAAAGATTGGAGGTTCCTGGCCCAGTACACCCTATTCTCTGGGGTAAAGGCCGCCTTGCGAGCATCCCCAAGAATAATCCTCTCTCCACCATAGCCAGCAATCAGCTTGTGGTTAAACATCTTCAAAAACCTGCGAATGCCAGTGAAGAAATCTTTCGAAGGAGAAGGGGGACTACAGGGGACACCTTGGTCATAGCCAAATTGAAGTTGGAGCCTATCAGAACGATACAGCACCAAGATGGGACCATCAGAGGAAAGAGTTGGGAGATAGCTGGGGGTAACCCATATGAAGAAATTCTCGCTCTGAAAATCCTCAACGGAATCCTCCAAAAAGACTGGTGGGCCTATCGCGCCATCAGCATTCTTATGGTAAGGGTGTGGGTTGAAAGAGGACACGTCATCACACCAGTCTTCAAGAAGTTGCCCAGAGCTGGTTTGGCTCCACCGCAGGATCCTGGGGAGCCTGTCACTAGTGAACCTCATTATTGGCTTGCCTGTGCCATCAAGAATAACACACCAGCGGCATTCCTCTCCGCGACGGTCTTTAAGGGGGAAGCACCTTTGGAGTGGGCACGGCCTTAGGAAAATGCTCGTAAAAGAAGCCCAACAAAAAAGAAACATGGATCATTGAAGTGATCTCGTACCTCCCCAAAGATCGCTCGAAGTCTTGAACAGTGCAATCCAACTGATGGTAGAAATGGCCCAAAAACATGGGGCCAAGGGGAAGCCTCTTCTGGTGTTCAAAAAAAAAAGGGGAAGCCTCTTCTCAAAAGCAATAGTGGTCGCGAGAGGAATCATCTCGCGACGGGGACCCTCGTGTGGAAGGTCAGGGAAGAGGAAAAGAGAAAGGAATTGAACCAAGAAGGCCAATAAGTGCAATGGATCTTTTTGGCGAGGGCTTCCTGTCATCGCAATTGAACCTCCCACTGCTACGGGGGGCAACATCGCGGAACCAATGCCATTGCCAGGCCTCCCACGTAGTTTTATTGGCCTCTGGGGGTTCGCGAAGCCTGCCTTGATTATCATAACGAAAGCCATACTTGTCGGCGGGCTTGAATTCTTGACTCCCACCGAGTGGTGGTTGGGATCATAGTGGTATTCACCGCGAGAAGGGAGACCCAATAGCGTCTCCGTGTCCAAAAGAGTGGGGCCTGCTTCCCCAAATGGAAAAACAAAAGTTTGAGTCGTTGTACTCCAGCGAGACACCGCGAAATCCAGATCGCGTTGGGAACGACTCATGGAAAGATCTCGCAAGAGGCGCACGGTTTTCAATAAACCCGCCCTGTCGAGAATTTTCCTGTAGTCCTTGTCTTTAAGAACCGTGGTTACCCAGTCACCCCAGCCCTTTGGGGCTTGCACACTAGCCTTGTATTGAACTTGAGAAAAGGGGAAGTCGCCTCTCTCTATCCTTAAATGTGTCAACAAAGAAGGATCAATCATATCCGCCTCTGAAGCACTTGGCTCGTCAGAGAAGAGAATATACTGTGCTTTAGGGTCACCACGAATGGGGACGTAATTTTGAATATTGGCCCAGAAGACGTCGTTCTTGGGTCTTAAAAATGGGGCCCTCTTCCATTCGCTAGCAGGAGGAACAGAGGTTTTGGCCAAAAGAGCCTCAGTTTTAGGTTCGTGTCTCCTTGACCAAGCCATGATTATCTTGAAAAGAAAACTAGGGTTTCAGAGGAAAGAGTTCAAAGAAAGAGAAGTGAGAATAATGCTGGGAACTTGGAAATTTTCAGGGTAAACACGAGAGAGGTATCTCAGAAGAGTAAAAGACATATCTTCTCTCCGTAGGGGTATTTATAAGTGTAGCATGTCTGTCACCACGAGAATTAGCGGTTGAAACGGCATCAGCAGTCAAATTGGTCTGCAACTTCGAAATTGAGGACGACCGCCTTTTGGACTCTACTGACATCGCACGCGCGCGATACAACGCGTTGGTCTCCGTAGGGGTATTCAGTGCGTCTGATGAATAGACGGTTGACCAACCTATAACAGCCAGCCACGTGGAAGAAAAAGCCAATAATAGACACGTTAGTGTAGACACCCCAATCCAGACCCTCGGAATTTCGAAACTTCCCCGAGGAGGAAAATGCCTATATAGAGCATGTAAGGCTTGATCAAAGGCTTGAAGCCATCACCAATAATCTTTCGTAAGATTACCAAAATACCCTTTTGAAACCCCTGGAATGGCCCAAAACCTTAAAACACCTGCACCTAGATTGCTCTTTCAGGCACCTGGATTGGCCAAATCCAGGCGCCTGGAAAGAGTCCAGGCGCCTGGATATCAGTCCAGGTTGAGTGTAGTTTAAGTTGATAGTGGGCGGGAACGATATCTTGGGGATTTTTTTTCTGCAGAGTTCAGTTAGAAGGAGAGTGGGGGGGATAATTAGCTCTAGGTTTTACCCCCTAGGTGACCCCTCAAACCCCTTTGAAGTTCAAGTGGCCCATTTTGAGCCCTTGGTTTCCTATAAAAACCACCCTTCACCTCCATTTTCAGGGGTCGAAAATTCTCCTTCTCTCCCTTACTGTTATTTTGCTAAAATCCCATCAGAAATTCCATCCTCCATCAATCCCTCCCAATTACATTCATTTTCTACCCCAAAAAACCCACCCTTATATCACATTAACCATCTATATTTCATCCTCCACAATCAAACCTCCATTATTCAAACATAATCAGCTCTCAATAGCTCTGAAAATCCTAGTCCAGTAGTTATAAGCCCACGAAATCCATTCTAAAACTCATTCCAAGCCCTCTGATCAAGTTAAAAGGTAGATTCTTCTACCAAGATGTTCAAATAGGCCCTGAGGGGAACCAAACCAAGTTCTCATTGGTCTTCCATACCAGTAGAGAGCTTGGGAAAGGTTAAGAAATCATCAAGAAAAGAATCTGTTTTGTGTATCAGAACACAATCCAGGCGCCTGGATCATCACTTTCCAGGCGCCTGCATTGAGTCCAGGCGCCTGGATTCACTCCATGCAAGCGCCTGGATTCCTTTCCCATGGTTTTGTTTTCTGCTTCCTTTTTGCATTTTAATCAACTTTTGGTACATCATTTGCATGCATTGATTCATGGTTGTTTATGTCTCATGTTCTGATCCTTGCCACCATGATCATTTAAAGTGTTTTGAAGTTGTGATCATCCTTTGAAAAGAGATTACCAAAAAAAAAAAAAAAGTGTTAATATGAGCTTACGTGTCATGTGTAGCGTCTGATCATTTAATTTTGAAAGGGTCTAGACGAGCTATTATGGTATATAAGCATCCCCCATTGTAGGTGTTCAACAGGATCATTATTATTGCATTTTAGTATCAAATCATTCAAAATCAAGGTTTGGTTAAGTTCGTACCATGCATTTAAATGGAGTTTGAGATTCTTGCCTGTTATTATGTTGTCAAACATCATTTAGGATGTGTGAGCATTGGTTAAAAGCATTGCACTTGGCACTTATTGTGAAAAATGAAGTTCTGAGGTTTCTGTCTGGGAGGCAATCCAGGCGCCTAGATTGGCCCTTTCCAGGCGCCCAGATTGTAACCCAGGTGTGTTGTGTTGGGTATTTGTGATCAGTTCTTGAGACATCCTAAGGCAGCTTGAGGGTGATTTAGTGAACTTTTAGCACTTTTGTATATGACTCATCCACTCACAACATTTTGCACAAGCATTCACTCATATCTTATTAACCTTTTGATGCATTTGTCGTGCTTTCACATGAATTCGTGTACAAAGTCCATTCAAACAATATTTTCAAAATCCTTTAAACATTTAGTAGAGACCGGTGATTTCACCGGGCGCGAGGGGTGCTTTGAATTCCTTCCCCTTGCGTAACCTAGCTCTCGGAGCCAAGAAATCTCATTTTGAGAGACTAGTAAAGCATTTTCCATTTCAAGGGCAAAAGAGTCATTTTTCAAAAAGGTTTCTCGGGTATGGCCCTCAAATCCGGGTGGCGACTCCAGTCAACCAATCAAATCATTTTTCCGAAACCATTACCGTTTTCGCGAAAGTTTGCGCGGCGAGTGCTCACAGTTAGATATCGGTTAAAGTTAGCAGATGGAAAGCACCCACCGCGAAGGCCAGCTCTCGCGGAAAGATATGCTTAAAAGTTACAATTACCCTTGAAATAGGATACCCCGAGTAAAAAAACCCCACTCGAAGGGGAATCACCTATCGCGACGCCCTTAGAAGAAGGAATCAGCGCGAGGTAAGGGAGTCAACACTGACACATTCATATATAACAAGCTCGCGACTGCACCTGGTCATAAGGCAGGGACAAGGAAGTCATTACGAGTCTCGAGCGAGGTACTGGCGCGAGAAAAGGGCTCGCAGCCGTGCCTAGCATCGCGGGAATAGGGGAGATACAAGTGGCTTGGTGGTTTTAAAGGATTAATGGTCGCCACGAGGAAATGGCGTGCACTAGATTAGCCTAAGGAATCTTCCTAACGGCCAGTGACGTCACCCACGTTGCCCGAGTATACAGAGAGAGCACGTGTCACCGTATTATTGAGGAAATGTCTACAACCCAATGATTGGGTGCAGACCCCTATAAATATGGGGCATTCCTTCATAAATGGAGAGAGATTGATTCATTCTCAAGGCACGGAAATCTTACAGAGAGAAAGTCACTCAAAGCTCTGGAACTAAGAATGATGATTATCCCGCTCAAAACCCCATAAAGGTGGGGCGTGACGTGTGGGAAACGTCAGCGGAATCATCCTTTGTGCTTATCCGAGCCACCAACGGGTCACCTCGCATTTAATGCAAAAGTAACGTTGCTTCCCACGTCAGGGGGAAGCATTCAGAAGATGCATCCAAAGCCGTTGAAGCTCTGCGCACTACTAATAAATGACAGTAGTGACAGAGCTGGGGATCAACTGGAGTGGGTAAAACCTGACTACCCTAGCAAAGGGCATAGCACGTGACTTTATCACTTAGCACGAGAGGGTGAACAATTCGGCACCACATAGGGAGTTCTTAAGCCCTGTGCCGAGCTGGTTTAGCCATGAATAAGGCCAGAACAATAAGAGTGAGCTAACAAATGAGGGTGCACCAGCTCGGCGTTAGACATAAGGGATGCCCTTGATGTGGCCGAGCTAGGTAGGCTACGTGTAAAGCTTAAACAGCATCCTGGAATACATAATTCAGCTCGGCGTGATGAGCTGAGCTATGTACGGGCTATTCCGAGCTACGTGGAAGCACGGCACCGCCACGAGTAGGGCGGTGAGACATCCCAGGATAATCTAAGGTGGTTCCTTATGAGATAAGGAGCAATCCCGTGAAATAAGGGATTAATATGGGAAGTCCTAACGAGATTAGGAGTGTACCCCATATAGGAAAGGAACCTATATGGAAAGAAGTACTGCCGCAAGACAAGATCTTGCAGCATTTGGAAGCATATGCCTAATAGGAAAGTCCTATTAGGAAAAGGATTCCTAAAACTAAATGGAAAACTTAAGGCACGTGATGCCCTCATCATCAGACATCCACACCTATAAATACAAGACAATAACCATGACAAAAGGTACGTTGTGAATTGCTTTCATATGCACTAACTGATTTGTGAGTTCAAGTACGTGATACTAACTTAGGCATCGGAGGGCCTTTGCCGATGAGAGGCAAAGGTACTCTAACCCTTTCTCTGTCTTGCAGATTCAGGGTTGGTACAAGGAAGCACGTAATCCGGGGTTTACGTGGATTTACTCCCCATACAATTGGCGCCGTCTGTGGGAAACGCTTACAAAAAGCTCTCTTCTTGTTAAACAAAGATCAGCAATGGTGATTTCAGAACCAGTTTTATGTACTCCACGAAGAGAAGACGTGGAAGACGATGGTGAAACCACCCCTGTGTACACTACGAGAAAGAGCACAAAGGTGGACAAAACTCCTACAGTTCTAAAGGCATCGCAAAAGAAGCCCTCTACTAGAAGATTCAATATTGGGCATATCCCTGAGATTCCAAAGTTCAGGGATACACGCCTGGTGAACTATGAGTCTCTGAGAACAGATGAGTAACGCAGGCGCTCAAAAACACCACCAAGAGGTGGGGAAGCCTCCATCCGACGTAAACGGAGGAAAAGCCCAGGAGGAAAGATCATAGACGAACGAGAAATCGAGAAAGGGAGGACAGTCTCGATAGAAAAGAACAAGAGGCAAAAGAACTGGCCCGTGAAGTCACTCGACGAGAACGAGATATTCAGGACCTAAAGAAGCAACCCCAAGAAAAGAAAAAAGACCTACGCTCACGGACGAGATTCGTGCAGTATGAGAAAGAGAGGAGGAGTCATCACCGTGACAATGTCTCCCTGGACCAAATAGCCTCTCCACGAAAAAGGAGAGAGAGGAGCGTTTCCATTGAAAAGAAAGAAAGAAGAAAGCATGCTAGGGACAGGTACGAGAGATCTGGTTCCAATGAGCATATTCCCGAGCAATATGTGAAAAGAAGGGAGACTGGCCGAGCAGAGGGAGATCCTAAAATTACACGGGAAGTAGCTAAAGAAGCCTAAGGCCAGATCTCAAAATCACCACTAGCCCACTAGATCCGAGCAGAAAAGACACCAAGCAGGGTGAAGCACTCGGCATTCATCCCTTATAGAACCAACACGGATCCCGTGGCCCACATTCAACACTACCAACAAGCCATGTTTATGCATGAGCAAGACAATACCTTGCTATGTAAGATGTTCTCGTCCAGCTTGGGGAGGGTGGCCTTGAGTTGGTACCACAAACTCCCAGAGGGGTCTATCCTGTGCTGGGCTCAACTAGCCGAGGAGTTTACCCCATGGTTCCTAACAAGCCGAGCAGCTCCAAAGACTTTCGACGCATTGACCTCTATGAGACAGAGGGATGATGAGACTTTGCGGCAGTACTCCAAACGTTATTGGGAGACTTTCAACGAGATTGAAAACTGCAGTGAAGAATACGCTCTGGCAACTTTCAAAACGAGCTTGCCTATGCATAGTAAGCTACGAGAATCGCTTACCATGCATCCGGTAAAGACTATGACCAAACTTATGGAGAGAATCCAGGAGCACGCACGGGTGGAGGATGACATCCTGCAAGCTGGAGGAAAGATTGTGGCTGGACAACCTCAGCTTCCAGAAAGGAAAGCAGCAGAGCCAAGGGTGTACAAGAAGGAATACACAACGAGAAGAAAGGACTATACACAGCAGAAGAAGGACAAAGCCGACCCGGATCCAAAGTCATACTTTAGCATCATGGCAACCTTCAACGTCCCGATCTACAAGATGCTATACAGGATCACGAATGAACCATGGTTCAGAAGGCCACCAAGGATCGCAGGGAATCCAGAGAAGAGAAGAGCCACTAACCAGCACTGCAGCTACCACAGAGATTGAGGGCATATGACAGAAGATTGTGTGGAGTACAAGAAGTTCCTGGATGAAAAGGTGGCGGAAGGCCATCTTAAGGAATTTCTGGTTGATGACAAGAAAGATGCCGAGCTCATAGAGGAGATGGACTACGAGAAAGGTCCAAAGGGAACGATCCATATGATACATGGATTGGTTGCCCCATACACAAACAATGAGATAAGGCACTTCCAAAGGGTCAATGGACAAGTGAAGCAAGTTATGCACCTTGGCACGAAAAGGCCGAGGGCTGAGGGGGTAATGGAGACCCCCATTACATTCATCAATGACGATCTAGATGGGGTGTCAATACCCCACAATGATGCGTTGGTAATCACCCTACGAATAGGGAAGTATGACGTAGAGAAGATTCTTGTTGATCAAGGGGCAAGTACGGAGATCATGTACTACCATACTTTCAAAAAGATGGAGCTTCCACCTAGCTCGTTGCAGAAGTGTCTTGTCCCACTAGTCGGCTTCAGCGCACAGACAGTATGGCCTATGGGAAAGGTCACGCTGCCTATCCGAGCTGGGTCAGTTGTCCTTAAAATTGACTTTTTAGTGGTGGACCTGCCATCCTCCTATAACGTGATTATATGGAGAACCTGGATGCACAAGAAGCAAGCCATCCCTTCCACCTAGCATTAGAAAATCAAGTACCCTAGAGCGAGTGGCATAGAATGCATTAGGGGGAGCCAAAAGGTAGCTGACCAATGTTTTAACATGGTCTTGAAGAAATCCCCAAAAGCCGAGCTGGTCCAAACGGTTGATGTTCCAGATCAGCCGACCTTGGAGGATGTTGGAGGTGATCCCGCCAAGAAGATGGTAGAAGGGTTGAAGAAGATACAGATCAAAGAGGATGATGCAGAACGATACTTCCTGATTAGCGAAACACTTGCCGAACAGGAAGAGAAAGATTTGGTTGCCTTTTTGAAAGACCATATTGACGACTTCGCTTGGACTCCCCATGAAATGCCCGGTATAAACCTAGAAATAATCTGCCACCAATTGAACGTGGATCCTCAGCACAAACCAGTTGTGCAAAAGGCAAGGAGGTCGGCACCACAGCACGCAGACGCTGTGATTGAGGAAGTAGATCGGTTGCTCGAAGCGGATGCCATACGAGAGGTGAGCTATCCAGAATGGCTGGCTAACACGGTTGTGGTCAAAAAGAAAAATGGGAAATGGAGAGTCTATGTGGATTTCACCAGTCTCAACAAAGCATGCCCCAAGGACAGCTTTCCACTTCCCACAATTGATTAACTGGTGGACGCCACGTTAGGCTATGAGAGGATGAGCTTCCTTGACGCATATTGAGGATATCATCAGATAGCAATGTACGAGCCTGACCAAGAGAAAACATCCTTCATTTCACCAAGAGGTCTCTACTGTTATAAGGTCATGTCAGAGGTTGGTTACTAAAATGTTCAAAGATCAGCTCGGCAAGACCATGGAGGTCTATATAGACGACATGGTAGTAAAAAGCAAAATGAAGCCTGATCATCTTGCCGACCTAAAGGTGACTTTCAACATTCTGAGAGAATACATGTTGAAGCTGAATGTCTCAAAGTGTGTTTTTGGAGTCAGCTCGGGAAAGTTTCTTGGACACCTGGTTACCAAGAGAGGGATTGAGGCCAATCCAGATCAAATTACTGCGCTCCAAAACCTCCTATGCCCTAAAACCACGAAAGTGGTCCAAAGATTAACGGGGATGGCGACAGCTCTTAACCGTTTTATCAGTACGTCCTCAGATCATTACAGGCCTTTTTTTCAACTTTTGAAGAAAAGGGAAGGGTATGAGTGGGGAGCCGAGCAGGAACAGGCTTTCCAAGAGTTGAAGATTTACTTGTCATCACCACCCTTGCTCTCTACTCCAGAAGCTGGGGAGCGGTTGATACTATATCTAGTAGTATCCGAGCATGCAGTCAGCTCGGTCCTCCTACGAATAAAGGGGATAGAGCAGGCTCCCATCTATTTTGTGAGCAAAACTTTGCTAGATGTAGAAACACGATATCTACCATTGGAGAAATTGGTATATGCTCTTATCATTACTTCAAGAAAGCTACCACACTACTTCTTACAACATCCCATCACTGTGCCTACTGAATATCCGTTGAAGGCTTTACTTAGGAAGGCAGATTTCTTTGGTAGAATATCCAAGTGGTCCATTGAGCTGAGCCAGTTTGACCTTGATTATCAGCCCAGGACGGCAATCAAAGGACAAGTATTGGCCGACTCCATAGCAGAATTCACTCCAACAGTAGCTCCACCACCACCAACTCTCCACAAGAAGGAGCAAAGCATTGTCCCCGAGCAGCCAACGAGAGTGGCTAATCTGGATCCAGAGGAATGGAGGCTTTATGTTGATGGGTCAGCCTGCAACAAAGTGTCAGGAGCGGGAGTTGTGCTTTTCTCTCCGAAAGGCTTGGTACTGGAGCAGGCACTAAGGTTGGGATTCAGTGCAACCAACAATGTGGTAGAATATGAAGCCTTGCTTGCTGGGCTCAGGAGCGCCATAGAACTCAAGGTCAGTAAGTTAAGAGTATTCTGCGATTCACAATTAGTTGTTAATCAGCTTTCAGGAGAGTACGCCGCAAAAAGCAAAAAAAATGGGTGCATATTCTGAGGTGGCTAAAGATCTGCTTGACCAATTTAAAAAAGTCCATATCCAACAAATTAGCTCGGGGCAGAATGCACATGCAGACTCACTGGTATGCTTAGGGTCAGCAGTAAGAACAGAGTACCGTCGTACAGTGGCTGTGGATTACTTAAGTGAGCCAAGCATTGGCCGAGCAGTAGAGATGGTTATGGAGACGAAACTAGGACCAAGTTGGATGGACCCAATAGTGGCATACCTACGAGATGGGGTTTTGCCAGCAGACAAGAGGGAAGCTCACAAAATCAGAACCAAGTCAGTCCATTTCTGGCTCTCTCCAGAAGGTAAGCTTTATAGAAAATCTTTTCTTGGTCCATATTTGTTATGTGTACATCCAGCTCTAGTCCAAAAATTCCTCCATGAAATCCATGTTGGAACATGTGGAGGACACACTGGTGGGAGATCCATAGCCCACCGAGCAATATCCCAGGGGTATTGGTGGCCTTACATGCAAGAGGATGCAAAGGTTTTTGTCAAGAAATGTAAAAAGTGCCAAAGATATTCCCCTCTCATCCGAGCTCCAGTAGAGGATCTTCTTCCTTTGACAGGCCCGTGGCCATTTGCACAATGGGGATTGGACATCGTGGGTCCTCTCCCCATGGCAACTGGGAAACGAAAATTCCTCCTCATTGGCACGGACTACTTCACCAAATGGATAGAGGGTGAAGCTTTGGCAAAAATCACAGAAGCCATGGTAGAGAGATTTGTCTGGAACAAGATCATAACAAGATTTAGGGTACCTTACTCCATCATCTCAGACAATGGGTCCCAGTTCGGCAAAAAGTTCAAGGCTTTCTGTGCACAGCATGGCATCTGAAACTACTATTCAACCCCAGCTTATCCACAAAGTAATGGGCAGGCAGAGGCTTCAAACAAGACCATCCTTAAGAGTCTTAAGAAAAGACTGGAGAGTAAGAAGGGAAAATGTCCCGACGAGCTACCAGCTATACTCTGGGCTTACAGGACCACTCCTCGGCGATCTACGGGAGAGACGCCATACTCCCTTGCTTATGGGACAGAGGCGGTAATCCCATTAGAGATTGGCTTGCCGACCAATCGCACTGTTCTTGTGGAGTCTGGAGGCAACGATAAAGCACTGGCCGAGCAGCTCGACCTTGCCGAGGAAAAGAGAGAGCGTGCACTTATCACCCTGGCAGCATATCAAGAGCAGCTACGAAGAAGCTACAACAAGAAGGTGCAGCCAAGAGAGTTCAAGATTGGGGATCTAGTCCTAAGAAAAGTCTTGGCAAACACCAAGGTATCCTCAGACGGGAAGCTTGGGCCGAACTGGGAAGGGCCATATAAGATTGTGGGGATTGCTGGCATTGGGGCCTATCGTTTGGCCGACCTGGATGGAGACCCAATACCACGGCCATGGAACGTCCAGAACCTACAAAAATTTTACCAATAATTCATTTTTCGTTATGTGATTACGAATACAATCACATCCTTTTTAGTGAATATGAATAAATTCACATTTGTTTTTAGTGCCTAGTTGGGATTACGAATAAAGTCACCAACGCCAGTTATTTAGATTTCAAGCATTAATAACACCTTCTTTTAGCGCGGGCGTTTAGTTGCAAATTACTCCTATCAGAAAGGCTATATTAACAAAGCCCTATGTCACTGACGCGTTCATGTCATCTTATTCCTCAAGTGTGGTTGGTCTCCAAGACTTTATTAAAAAGAATAAACGAATGGCCCTTCTAACCGAGGCTGGGCACACAATCTTGTTTTACTAGCTGCGTGCAAGCTAGACCCAAGTCAATGATGGGTAATCCAATGCAAATGTGCAAAGGACCGGGCCCTCCAAACAATTAAGTCCAGAAAGTACGCGTTAGCTCCCCGTAAAAGTGGAGTCACAGAGACTCCATTAGCGAAACACATGAAAACTCAAACAAGAGGGTCATCCATGTAAATAGGATCAACTAACTCCTCCTTGACTTCTTTCAATTCAAAATTTTCAAGAAACGGCTTAAGCCTTTGCCCATTAACTTTGAAAACATGACCATTAGAAGGATTTTCAATTTCCACTGCCCCATGAGTAAAAACAGTTTTGACAATATAGGGACTAGTCCAACGAGATCTCAATTTACCAGGAAATAGGTGGAGTCTAGAATTGTACAAAAGCACTTTTTGACCAATTTCAAAGTTCTTACGTGAAATGTTTTTATCATGAAATGCTTTGAGCTTGGTTTTGTAAATGCTCGAGTTATCATAAGCATCTCTCCAAATTTCCTCAAGCTCGTTCAGTTGGAGCTTCCGGTGAACACCGGCGGCGGGCAAACGAAAATTCAACTATTTAATAGCCCAATATGCCTTGTGTTCCAATTCAACCGGCAAATGGCAAGCCTTACCATAAACCAGCCGGTAGGGAGACATCCCTAAAACAGTTTTATAAGCAGTACGGTATGCCCACAAGGCATCGGTCAATCGAAGTGACCAATCCTTACGGTTTGGATTAACCGTTTTCTCGAGAATATTCTTAATCTCTCGATTCGCAAGCTCAACCTGACCATTGGTCTGGGGATGGTACGCAGTGGACTTTTTATGCGTGATAGCATATTTTTTCATCAAGGCCTCGAAAGGCCTATTACAAAAGTGGGTCCCTTGATCACTGATTATAGCACGTGGCATCCCGAACCTAGACAAGATATTCTCTTTCAGAAAATTGATCACAACTTTGTGATCATTAGTATGAGTGGGGATAGCTTCAACCCACTTGGACACGTAGTCCACAGCTAAGAGTATATAGAGGTACCCGTAAGACAACGGGAACGGACCCATGAAATCAATACCCCAACAATCAAAGACTTCAATTGTGAAAATGGGGTTCAACGGCATCATATTCCGACGGGTCACACCTCCAAGAAGTTGACAACGTTCACAAGATTTGCAGAATTCAAACGTGTCTTTGAACATAGTTGGCCAATAGAAACCACACTGCAAGATTTTGGCAGTGGTCTTTTTGGAAGAGAAATGGCCTCCACATGCTTCTGTGTGGCAGAAGGTAATGATATCTTTTTGTTCAGAATTGGGCACACACCTCCGGACAATCTGGTCAGGGCAATACTTGAATAAGTAAGGATCATCAAAGAAAAATCTCTTCACCTCAACAAGAAATTTCCTCTTCTCTTGAGGAGTCCAATGACTAGGCAGCTGTCCCGTGGCAATATAATTGACAATATTCGCAAACCACGGGATCTCAGAAATAGAAAGTAGCTCCTCATCCGGAAAGGTATCCAGGATTGGAAGATTTGAGGTTTTATCATCAAACTCCAAACGTGACAAATGGTCAGCGACCACATTCTCTACTCCTTTCTTATCCTTGATAACCAAATGGAACTCTTGGAGTAGGAGAATCCAGCGAATGAGACGCACCTTGGTATCTTGTTTAGTCAGCAAATACTTCAGTGCCGCGTGGTCAGTAAAGACAACAATAGGCGAACCTATGATGTAGGATCTGAACTTGTCCAAAGCGAAGACCACGGCAAGTAAATCCTTCTCAGTGGTGGAGTAATTCATTTGAGCTTCATTCAGAGTTTTGCTCGCATAATAAATCACATATGGATGTTTATCCCGTCTTTGGCCCAGCACTGCCCCGATTGCATAGTCGCTAGCATCGCACATCAACTCGAAAGGAAGGCTCCAATCAGGTGCTTGCATAATAGGAGGAGTAGTTAGGCTTAGTTTCAACTTGGAAAATGCCTCCTCACAATCGCTTGTCCAAACAAAAGGGGTATTTTTTTTACAGCAAATTGCATAATGGCCTCAATATCGCACTAAAGTCCTTGATGAACCTGCGATAAAATCCAGCGTGACCAAGGAAAGAACGAATATCCTTGACACATTTCGGGGTAGGGAGGTGAGAAATCAACTCTACTTTTGTTTTATCAACCTCTATCCCTTTGGAAGAAACAATGTGCCCCAAAACAATTCCTTGTGTCACCATGAAATGGCACTTCTCCCAATTCAAAACAAGGTGCTTCTCTTCACACCGCACAAGAACTTTCTCCAAATTCTCAAGGCAAGACTCAAAGGAGTTGGCAAACACGGAGAAATCATCCATGAACACTTCCACGATTTTCTCAATCATGTCACTAAAGATGCCCATCATACACCTAGAAAAGGTGCCAGGGGCATTACACAAGCCAAAAGGCATGATCCTGTAAGCGAACGTTTCAAAAGGACATGTGAAAGTTGTCTTTTCCTGGTCCTCAAGAGCGACCTCAATTTGATTATATCCTGAATATCCATCCAGGAAGCAGTAAAAAGCATGACCAGCCACTCTCTCCAAGATTTGATCAATGAACGGGAGAGGAAAGTGGTCCTTCCGTGTGCAAGCGTTGAGCTTTCGGTAATCAATGCCCACTCGCCAACCTGTGGTGACACGAGTAGGAATCAACTCATCCTTGCCATTTTTCACAACTGTGACTCCAGCTTTCTTGGGTACCACTTGAATTGGGCTTACCCATTTGCTATCAGTGTGGACGGTGAAATCCACGTGGCTCGGAGGCCCATTTTGTGTTTTGAAATTTAAAGAAAAAAAAAAATGTGAGTCACCACCCGGGATTTGTTTAGAAAATGATTTTGGTACCCGAGAAACCGTGAAAAATAATTGATGACTCTTGTGCCACTTTGAAAAAGGATTTGATCTGCAAAAAGATTCTTGGATTCGGAAGCCAGGTTACGAACGGGGAAGGTTTTGTTGAAAAGCACCCCGTTCGCCCGGGAATTTCCCGGTCTCTACTAAATTTTTGTGGGATTTTAGAAAATATTTTATTGAAAAAACTTTGACAATTAAACGGGTAAATAAAGAGAAATAATAAATAAAACCATAACGAAAATAAAATTAAAAAAAAAACTTAATAGCACTTATAGGAGAATAAAGGGGTCAAAGTGTAATAAAGAAGTTGCAGAAGTCAGGAAAACAGAGCACAAACAGAGGGATTTTTCTGTGCTGCAGAGGTTAGCCGTACGGCTAACATAAGTTGGCCGTACGGTGCACCTAAATGAACCGCACGGTGCACTTTTTGAGAAAATTTTCAAAATTTTGGTTTTCGATCAATGGCTTACTTTTGTTTGAAAAAATCTGATTCTTGTGATAAATTGAACCACCCAAGCTTAGAGATGACTATTAGAGTCACTCTCAACTTGGGAGGATCCCCTTAAAAGCCGAGGTTAGGGACCCGGCTAAAGAAACACGATTTGTACCTTGCTGAGAACTTTAAACCGTTTCGAGAATTTCGGATCTTTGGGTTTGAACTCCTTGGAAATGGGCTTGGTATGAACTGGTGGGTTACTGGAGTTGAAGAAAACAGAACAGGTACAAAGATTTCACGGGTGTTCGGGTGGGATTTGAAATCGGGAATATGACCGGAGAATTTTTCAGCGTATCGCCGGAGTGGTGGATTACTGTGTGTCAAAATGGGAGAGAACGAAGTTCATTTATAGGTGAAGAAACGGAATAAAATTGGCATAAAATCCTCCCTAAATGATGAGATGCTTCGCCTGTCAGAACAGCGAATATTTCTGATATGTAACCGCACGGCTACAATAGATGCACCGTACGGCTAGAATGAGTATACCGTACGGTTGAGGTATGGAAGAATATACCGTGCGGCTATGCTGGTAAACCGTACGGCTATGGTTTCGTGTCTAAAAAAAAAAAAATCCTGAAGTCCAGACTAGTTGTTCCAAGGTACTGTCGTGTATTTCATCATTGGGGATGCACAGGATTTAAAAATTGGGGTGTCTACAGTTGCCCCTCTTTGACGAGACTTAATCACCATTCTGTGATGCAAGTCGCGTCGAAGATATAGACGTCCCAATTTTGATTTCCCTAGTGCGAGCAAACAGATAAAATATGGTCGAGCATGGAGCTTCCTACGTACCCCGTTTGCAGGGATCAGACCAATCGTAGTTCGGGGTTATGAAAGTGTTTTAATGCCTCAGAGGGACTTACATAACAAATGTCTTGGAAAATATTTTAATGCCTCAGGGGCTCTAAAATTCGTTATGCTGAGAAGCGATTTAATCGATGCCATAGAGGACTTTAACATGTAATTATGATTTTTGGAAAAATGCCGTTGAGGACTTAGAGTGCACCTTAAAGGACTTGGAGTGAAATTTTGGAAAATTGAAAATTGCCATTGAGGACTTAGAGTGTGATTTCGGAAAATTGAAAATTGCCATTGAGGACTTAGAGTGTGATTTCGGAAAATTGAAAATTGCCATTGAGGGCTCGTTAAAAACTATTTTTGCCCTTGAGGGCTCGTTTGGAAATTACGAAACACAGGGGCATAGTGTGTGATTTCAAAATCTGGATTTAAAGAAGGTTTAACCGCACGGTTTAGGAGAATGTACCTGCGAGGTCTCGCGCGGTGAACAAATCAGAGACGGAGAAACCGTACGGCGCACACTGTTAAGCCGCACGGTGGAAATAGATAAACCGCACGGCTGGCTTAAGCGGTTTCGCACAGATCAAAACCGTCGGGTCGTCCTTTATTTCTATTTCGAAAATTCCCGAGAGGCGGTTTGTTGAGAGACTTTGAAAGAGCAGTATTTTTCTCCTCCCTCGTCCGATTACTTTCTTCTGTTCAAGGTTTTAGTTGAAAACCAAAGCTTTGCGTCGGCCATGGCCGATTCCGGCGAAAATCAGAGTCCAAGTTCTTCCTCCGGCGTTGACCCGTCGGCTTCGATTCTTACGGAAGAAGGGGCGGTGGCTCGAGCCGTCGGTTTCGGTTTATCAACGTCGGTACCGAGAGAGGGTAGTTCATTTGGTGCCGAAATGGGTCACGAGGAGCACCGTGCGGGCGGATCTGGAGATGAGGCATACCGTGCGGCTATCCCTGACATGGGGGGGCCCCGTGCAGCTGGAGTTGGAGTTGAGGGTCCCCGTGCGGTTGACATGGGCGGCCGCACGGTTGATGTTGGGGCTGCTCCCATACCGGGACATGGTGGGTCAGAGTCGATTGCGTCCGTGGCAGGTGATGATGTTCTTAGAGCAATAGCCGAACAGTACAGTGCAATGGACGATGTCTGGGCGACTATGGAGAGTACTGATATCCCGGTAAGTACTGTTACCGCTTCTAGTAGTTCGATGCATATTGATCTTGATATAAATGTTCCTCTGCCTGAGATTGAGATGAATGTTGGTGGTGTTGATGTTTTGTTTGACCCGCGGGCTGCGGAGGAGGGTGTAGGAGGTGGTGATGTAGTTTTCCTGACGTTGCAAGTGCTGTTTTAGTGAGAGAGTTCCGGGTTAGTGGTGATGACACTTCTGTTAGGATTCCGGTTACCATTAGACAGCCGGGGGATGTGGCCATGGAGGATCTCGGGGAGACAGGGGGTAGTAGTGATGAGGAGATGGGTGATAGGATGCATTACAGTGGAGGTGTTAGTGGTGATGGAGGTCAGGCTGAGGAGGTACGTGCTGAGGGAGCACAGACCGCGGGAGCAGGGGTGGAGAGAGTAGAGATTGAGAGAGCACATGCTGAGAGAGTAGAGGCTGAGAGAGCACAGGCTGAGGGGGCAGCCCCTATTATACCTGTCGCTCGTGTTTTCAGGAGTTTGACTCGGGTGCTTGGCACGGATAGGGCTGCGGAGGAGAGTGCTGACACTGAGGAGCCTTCGGACCCGGTTTTGTTTCCTTCACTGGTTGGTTCTTCGTGAGCTCCGGGAGCTACTTTAGGAGACACCTTGGAGGGGGTTACTGACGAGACTTTAGCCAGGAACTTGCAGCAGTTCCCTCAGTTGGGCGATGTTTTGATAGGAGAGATGCCACCGGTTGGCGAGCCTGAGCAGGTAGAGGTGCAGAAGAGGAGATGGTCCGTGTGACCATTATTAAGGAGGTTCAGCTGGCCTTGAGGAGCAGGCAGCCCTTTGTCCCTGAGACTTACGATCCTCCAGTTCACTTCTTTATACCGGTGGGGTGCGAGGTGTACGAGCCACATTTGCCGCTTTACCCTGAGTCACTGGTTTTGCGTGATCCGGCGACACATATTTCAAACAGGCCTCTGGTACGTACCGTTTATTCATACTTGCCTCCTGAACTGCTTTTATTCTTGCACTTCCTTTGTTGTTTTACTAACTGAATTTGTGCTCTGTTCTTGAAACAGGTGGATCGTTCTCTTATGGGATATGGCGGGCCATCTGATTGCTTGGCTCAGTACAGGAGGCTGCCTCCGAGTGTGAGAGAGTTGGTAGATGCAGCCGGCTTCACCGCCTTTATTAGTACTTTGTTGCCTACCCGGACGGACCGGAAGTTGTTGAGGGCTTTGATGGAGCATTGGTGGGACACTACCAATAGCTTTCACTTTCGGTTCGGGGAGATGACGATCACCCCGTTGGACTTCGCAGCGACTACTGGGTTGAGAGTCTGCGGCGAGCCGATTCCTTTTGACTCAGGTTTATATTTGGACAGAGCGGCGGTGCGCCACTTTCTGGGGAGAAAGGTTGGAGATGAGGCGATGGTGAGGTGCGACCACTTACCGGCGATATGGGACCACGAGCCAGGGTCTCCAGTTGAGGCTGCACAGATGGCGAGAGCCTATTTGCTGTTCTTGTTTGGTACTGCCTTATTTCTGAATAGGCAGAATTCGGTGCATCTGAGTTGGTTACCTGCTTTGGCAGACTTGAGGACGGCTGGCCAGTTTGACTGGGGTGGAGCTGCTTTGGGCACTCTTTACTGTTTCCTTGGCTCAGTGGTTCGTGGAGCGGCGACCACTCTTGGAGGTTACTGGAGGGTCTTAGAGGTATGACATGTTTATTTCTTCTGCTTTGAATTCTCCATGCACTGTTGCTTTCATTCCTATTACTGATGGATTCTTAAAAAATGCAGGTGTGGGCTTATGAGGTGTTCGGGGTGCTGGCCCCAGAGAACTCTCATGCAGACAAACGGGTGCTCCCGCAAGCGGTGAAATGGGCCAAGGAGCATGTCGGGAAAGGCGGGAGGAAGGGACAGCTGAGATTCTTTCGAGTCTTCTTGGACCAGTCCAGGGGAGAGACGGTATGGTACTAGACTTTCTAAATTCTTTCCTGAGTGCTTTGATTCCATTGTTGACTTGAAAGTAACTCATGATTCCCTGCAGGTGAACTGGGATGTGTGGGGTAGGTTGAGTGCTTCTTACTTGACTCAGAGTAGGGTGGTGACGCGAGGACGCGTTTTGTTGGAGTCTCCATATGGATGGCAGTGATACTTGGGCGAGAGGGTGACACGCCAGTCTTTGGGTTTAGACCATTTCAGAGTGCCGGGTCCTCTTCCGCCGTTTGTTCAGAGGACGCAGGAGTATACTTTAGCTGAGGTGGAGGCGCACACGGTGCTGGACACAGAGTTGGTTTTTAGCCCTTCAGAGGACTATGACAGTTATGTGGTGAGCACTCTGGCCTACAGTCTGGATATGGAGACTCGTCTGGCTGCCCCTGCACCCGTGGAGGGTCCAGTACTACCTGTTCTGAGGAGAGAGATTGATGTGATGTTGCCGAACGGGAGCATGGGATATGTGGTGGTCCCCGAGGTTACTCCACCGGTTACTCTTACAGCGACAGAGGTACTCCTGAAATTTGGAAACAAGAAATGATTTAGACTTCATGTTTTATTCAAGCATTTATTCATGTTACCTGCTGATGCTTTTTGATTTTGTTTTGCAGATCCCGGCGGATTGGGCCGCATCTGCTGTTCAGCTGGTGCGAGACCTGGAGGCTTTGGTTCGCAGTCTCGCGATTGGCGGGGCTCCAGAGGTGCACCCGAGGGTTGAGCCGGGCATTGTGCCCCCTGCTGGTGGAGATGACGATGACGGGGATGACGGGGCCGATGGTGGGCGTGGC
This sequence comes from Vaccinium darrowii, assembly GCA_020921065.1. Lineage (NCBI taxonomy): Eukaryota > Viridiplantae > Streptophyta > Magnoliopsida > Ericales > Ericaceae > Vaccinium > Vaccinium darrowii. Next base: position 22,061,319 of record CM037157.1, read on the forward strand.
GGCCGAGGCGCTGGAGGTAGCCGCGATGCAGGAGGTGGCCGCAGAGGCAGTGGGGCGAGAGACAGAGCAGGAGGTCGCCGCAGAGGTAGGAGTACTGGAGGTAGTGGCAGGGCTGGTAGTGGCCATGGTACTAGCAGTGACCGCGGGACTGGAGGTAGCGAGGAAGGTGGGCGCCGTCGACCCCGGCGTGCCCGTAGGTTTTCTCCTGTTAGTGAGACGGATCAGGTACCCATTGTGCTTTGCTATTTGAAATTGAATGTCTCGAATGTTTAATTAATGGATTTCCTTTCTCTGTGCAGGATATACTTCCTCCTGTGCAGCCTCGCAGGAGGCCTTTGATGAAGAACGTCGGTGGAGGTCCGTCTTCGGTTCCACTGGTGATTCCAGTGTCTGACAGAGTGCTGCGGTCTTCAGCTGAGAGAGAGGGTGTCCCTGAGAGTTCAGCTCGGGGAGAGCAGTGGCTTCCTCGCGAGGGAGATACAGAGAGCAGTGGTGGCAGCAGCAGTGAGGACACACCTGAGGAGAATCCACTTCTGACATTGGGCTATCGCCAGAGCATGAAGAGGCGACGTAGTGGTTTTTAGGATGAGCCTGCGTGCTCAGTTTTGATTTGGGCGCCTGTTTGCCCCATTTTTTCTTCTTTCATGGATACGGCCTGCGAGCCGCGCTAGCTTTTGATGTTGGGCCAGTTTGCCCCAGATAGATGTACACTTTATGTTCATGATATGGATGCCGTTTAGTTTTTATATAGATTGCACATATTTGTTATGCTTTGAATGATTCACACTGACGTCTTTTGAAAGAAAAGCTAAGTTTTTGCTCATGACTGCTCTGAGAATGACTGAGTATTGCTAATATGCAATATATGCCCCTGGGAAATGACAATATGTAGCTTTGGATTGAAGTGGGAAGGATGACACGTGTATGTACAAACTGACTCAATAAACTTAAAACTTTACAAGAAAACTTGAGTATTGCAGGCACAATGTGGCCCGTTGTGCCGGAAATTATGAATTTACGTGATGCTTACGTGATGCTTGCCAAACAATATTTCCAACAAATCACAAATGAATGTCTTATCTTGCTGAAATGAATGAAACGAAGAAATCAACACTCGGACACATTTTGATCCGTCGATGCCCCTTGTTCAGGTAATATCGGGCAATGTTGAGCTTGGGTCTCACGAGACCAAGACTTCTTCTGTAACATCTGCCAAATAACTCCATACTATTCTCATGACTGTTTGGTATGGCTTTGCTGAAGCCATCGACGCTAGAAAAGTAATGCGACATATTTTTAGCTCATTTGGTTTTGCCGCGTCTGAGCTCTCGGAGTACTCGCCTATGCAAATGTGGTCCAAAATTCAAACCGATTTTTCCCACAGCTTTAAAATACCCATTACCACTGGTATGAACAGGAAAAATGCCCAAAATATATCCGAAACAACTTCTGGTGACCTTAGCCAAAATTTAGTCATGACACCACAAGGTTAGCCGTACGGCTAACATGGGTGGGCTGTACAGCCAGGCAGAGTGAGCCGTACGGCTCACTTCTGAAAATGTCAAAAACTTGAGTTTTGTTGCAGACCCTTGGACTTTTGCATGCTTTCCTGTTGCTATCTGAGGGTTCTGTGGTTTGAATGATCACCCGACCTTGCTCTTTTCGAAGTTCTTTCCAAGCTTTCGAGATGATTCCCACGCTCTTCAATGTTGGCACACTTTACAAGGCGATTAATCCAAAGATTTCCTTATTCATGCATACCATAAATGGCCTTCTTCTACAGCCCCTTTCCAAAAACAATTAGAAGTTTCCCGTTCTCCCCATATCCCTCACTCAGTCATGAGTTTCTCGGCTTTGGTTCGGCCTTGGCTCGATGAACTCGATGGCATCGGATGGCTCAACTTTCAGGGTCACCGGATGACTTCACTGCGCCGCATCTGGGATGTAACAATCCGTCCTGAGCTCTTGCATGCTGCAGTTCGATTTTGGGATCCGAAGGTGCACGTGCTTCGTTTCGGTCTTCACGAGCTATGCCCTACTGTGGAGGAGTTTCATGCATACCTCGGCGGATTTAATCTGGAGACGCCGGTTATCCCTATGCACGGGGTAAACTTTGCTGGTGTGCTATCGCCCAGAAGGTTTTGCACTGTGCCTTTGCTTGCTTGCTGCTTTCTTGTTTGTCCGGTCTGACGGGCAGGCGAGTTCATCACTGGTTGGGGTTGCCATGCAAATCGAGGAGCGCAAAGTTGTGGCTCCAGTGGTTTTGGCAGAAACTTTGATGTGTTTGGACAAGGTTCATGCCGGGGACACCAATGTTTTCGAAGGTAGTGCTTTGCTCCTACAGGTAGGCTTCTCACTCAGCTCTCCTTTTTCCGGTTTTTCCCACATTCTCGTTTTTACCTCAACGCTCGGATTTGGGTTGTCTATGGTTCCTTACTTGTTTTCTCTCTGATGCAGATATGGCTGTGTGACAAGGCCAATTTGCTGGAACCCGTGCCCCGGAGGCGGATTCATGAAACACAGGGATTCGTTCAAAGGGACTTTCTGGAAGTCTTTGATGATGTGCATGGCTGGTTCAGAGTGTTTTCTCGGCTTACAGAAGAAGTAATTGCTTGGCGCTTGGCTTGGCTTAACAGTCCTGCCATGACTGTGAGCAACATGGGGCGTCAGCGGGTGATTTTGGCTGGTCTATCTCGTTGGACTTTTTACCTTCCAAATCGCATTCTCCGTCAGCTCGGCGTTCGTCAGATAATACCACCACCAGAGAACTTTGTCATGCCGAACCACAATTTTGCCACCTTCAGGGCTTATCAGAATACTTGGAGGGAGCGTGTGACTATCCCAAGAGATCAGTATCCGAGTGTCAATCTTTCAGAGCGGTACGTGAGATGGTTGATAAGAGACATGGAAACAAGAGAACATGGAAGTCAAAGTTGACTTTAGAACTCGATCTTAATGTGCCCGAAATAAATTGCTTAGACCCACGAGATGCTTCGTGTGAGGTCATGCTTTGCTGTTTGTTTTGTGTTTTGAAAGTTTCATGCTCAGCCATGTAATCCAAGAAGTTTATTTCAATAAAGATGAATTATGAAAGTTGCATTTTGCGCGCAATGTTTATAAACCAACTCAAAGAGATATTTGGAAGATGGCGACCGGTCCTCAAGGTGAGGATGCCTATGTGTGGGGTATTTTCCAATGAATACAAAGGACGAACAAGTTAGCTCGTCCAGGGCCATCACGTGACATGCACGGGAGAAGAAGTATGGGACAGTATGCCGACGATCACCAAGCCCATGAACCAACAGTAACCCGACTCTACCTGTTCGTCGGATAGCGCGGATGGAACGACCAAATAGGGGACAAACCCTAGTAGCAGACTTACCTTATGAAGATGAGGTAAGAAGGGAATCTTCGAAGATATCTCCAAAATCGGATAAGCTTGTGAAGATAAGCACGATCTGATTCAGAAACGGAAGGCCAGTCAACTTACTTAAGAGGAAGCAAACTCCCAAGTAGGGTAAAGCTCCGAACGAGCAATATGCGGCCATCTTGGCAGGGATCCTTGTCAAATAAGGATACAGAATCATGCAGACTATGCTGCCCAATAGGAGAGAATCCTAAACTTGGAAGGATTCCATACAGAGAAGAATTCCACAGGGAATGTAAGTGCAAACTAATCGATTATATAATGGGATGACTCCTAAATGCTAAAGGTATGCTTTAACCAAATCTCGCACTTTTACACTCGTTCCATTGATCCTCCAGTTCGTCAATACTAACTTAGCCATCGGAGGGCCCTTGCCGCCTAGAGGCAGGGGTGCTCTGACAATTCGTTCGCGTTGCAGGATCGAGGTCGCTCCATTCGAAGAGGATTTGATCTCATAAGAGCAAGGAAATAACTTCGTGAGTTTTTCCCCTCTTACAATTGGCGCCGTCTGTGGGAAAATAAAGACCTCCACCGAGATCATTCATGGACGATCGCGATCTTCGCACGCCGCAGAAAAGTGGGGCCGGGGGGAATCCCTCTCAGGAACCTCCTGGCGCCCCAAGAAAACCCGCCCCCGCAAGGTTGGCAAGCCAGGTGGAGCGTGTGGAACGCTCTCAGCCGAACAGATCCCGAAGGGGAGATTCAGAAGTCCAATCACGAAGGGATCAACGGAGAAACTCCCCACCGCGCCACACCTCGAAAAAGACAGACTCCAAGGCGAGGCGAGACAAGGAATATGCAGAGAGCTTCGTGCGAAGGGAGCAGGAAGTTTCAGACCTAGCACGGCAGATTGCGCAGGAAGAAGCCGCGATCCGAAATCTAAAGGACCGCTTGCGACAAGCGGAGGAAAATCTGAAATCCAAGTCTCAAGATGGAAGAAAAGACCAGAGGCGGTCGAGGAGGGAATCCCCACCAAAAAGGGCGGATTCCACGGCCAGGAAGGGCCCACAGAGAAAAAGAAGAGCCGCAAGTGAATCCCCAGATAGTGGGGAAATGAGGCAGCACGGAAGGGACCGGTATGAAAGATCCGGTTCGAATGAACGCTACGATGAGCGTGAGGTGGCCCGAGAAGCGGCTAGAAAGGCTCTAAACAATGTGGCTGCTTCCCCACTTGCGAAATGGATCCAACGGGCGGACCCACCCGCCAGGATAAAGCACAATCCGTTCGTGCTATACGAAACCACAGATGATCCAGTGACCCACATTCAGCACTACCAGCAGGCAATGTTTATGCACGCGAGGGACGACGCCCTGATGTGCAAGATGTTTCCGTCAAGCCTGGGTAAGGTGGCGCTGAGCTGGTATCATCATAAGCTGGCACCAAACTCGATCCATAGTTGGAAGCAGCTCTCCGAAGAGTTCACAGCTCGATTCTTGACAAGTCGGGCGGCACCGAAAACTTTTGACATCCTGACCGCCATGGGGAAAAAGGTACTGGGAAACCTTTAATGAGATTGAGGACTGTAGCGAGGAGTACGCTATAGCAACTTTCAAGACAAGCCTGCCCGTTAGCTCAGATCTAAGGAAGTCACTGACTATGAACCCCGTCAGAACGGTGGCAAAGCTCATGCAACGTATCGAACAGCATGCACTCGTTGAGGACGACCGTATGCGAGAAAGCAAAAAAGCGGACGTGGCACGACCTGCCACCCCAGAGAAGAAGACGATTGACCAAAGAGGTTTTAGAAAGGAATATCCCGCCAGCAAGAGGGACAGCTCGTCGAGTCGACGGGATAGAGCTGTTGTGGAGACCCACACTTTCCACAGCATCTATACGGTTTTCAACGTGCCAATTTACAAAATGCTGTACAAACTAAGAGATAAGCCGTGGTTCCGCGATCCGCCTAAAATGACAGGAAACCCAGAAAGGCGGAGAGCAACAAACAAGAAATGCAGCTATCACCGGGACTGGGGGCACATGACGGAAGACTGTTTCGAGTATAAGAAATTCCTGGACGAGAAGGCAGCAGAAGGCCTCCTCGATGAGTACGTGGCAGAAGGAAAGAAAAATCAAGCGACAACAGTCGAAGAAGCGGATTGTCTGGCAAATCCCAAGGGTCTGATCCAAATGATCCAGGGCCATGCAGACCGCTATACCAAAAATGAAATCAGATATGTACAAAGGCAAAACGAGCATGCAAGGCACGTGTACAAGCTGGGCATGAAGAGGCCCAGAGAAGACGAAGTCGTGGCACGTTCGATCACGTTCACGGATGAGGATCTGGAGGGAGTGACGTTGCCGCACAATGATGCTTTGGTCGTTACCCTACTCCTAGGTGAATACGACGTTGAGAAAATACTGGTAGATCAGGGAAGCTGCACGGAAATTCTGTACTATGATGCTTTTAGGAAAATGGAGCTGCCAAGGGCAAACTTGGAAAAGACTCAAACCCCTCTGATCGGGTTCGGGTCACAGCCAGTCTGGCCCATGGGTAAAGTGACGCTACCCGTACGAGCAGGGTCCGTCGTTTTAAAAACGGAATTCCTGGTTGTCAATGTCCCATCCTCCTACAATGCCATCATCGGCAGAACGTGGTTACACAAGATGAAGGCAATTTCATCAACTTATCATCAAATGATAAAATTCCCGGGGGCAGAGGGCATTGAGCACATCAAAGGAAATCAGAAGATGGCAAGTCAGTGCTTAGTTTCAACTATCAACAGAGCCCCCAAGGCACATCTCATCCAGTCCGTCGAGGAATCCGATCAAACTACTCTAGAAGATGTTGGGGGGAATCCAGCCCAAAGAACTGTGGAAAGATTGGAAAAGGTTCAGCTCGATGACCAGGATCCGGAAAGGTATTTTTTGATAGGAGAAAAGCTTGACAAACAGGAGAAAGAAGAGCTCGTACACTTCCTCAAACAGCACGTCGATGTGTTTGCCTGGACGCCCCAGGAGATGCTGGGTATTGATCCCAACATAATTTGTCACCATTTAAACGTGGATCCCCAGCATAAATCGGTAGTCCAGAAGTCCAGAAGGTCAGCCCCTCAGCATGCCGAAGCAGTCAACGAAGAAGTCGATCGCCTCCTAGAAGCCAAAGCAATTAGGGAGGTGAACTACCCCGAGTGGTTGTCCAACACGGTTGTCGTCAAAAAGAAGAATGGGAAATGGAGAGTATGCGTGGATTTCACAAGTCTAAACAAAGCTTGTCCCAAAGATAGCTTTCCTCTGCCCAGAATTGATCAGCTCGTTGATGCAACTACTGGGTACGAGCAAATGAGTTTCTTAGATGCTTACAGGGGATACCACCAGATAGCAATGCATGGACTAGACGAAGAAAAAACATCGTTTATCACTCCACGAGGGCTATACTGCTATAGGGTCATGCCATTTGGCCTCAGAAACGCAGGGGCTACATACCAGAGACTCGCAACACTCATGTTCAGAGACTTGCTTGGGAAGACTATGGAGGTCTATATAGATGACATGGTGGTGAAAAGCAGGGAGAAAGCCAATCACATAGCCGATTTAAAGGTAACTTTTGACATCTTGCGTCAATTTCAATTAAAGTTAAATGCTTCGAAATGTGCATTTGGTGTGAGTTCTGGAAAGTTCCTGGGCCATTTGGTCACGGAGCGTGGCATAGAGGCCAATCCAGATCAAATTACAGCCCTCCAAAGGCTCGAGAGCCCAAAGACCACTAAGGAAGTGCAGAAGCTGACGGGCATGGCAGCAGCACTGAACAGGTTCATCAGTCGCTCGTCAGACAGGTGCAGGCCTTTCTTCCAGCTTTTGAAGAAAAGAAAAGGATATGAATGGGGACCAGAGCAAGAGGAGGCTTTCAAAGACCTCAAGAAGTACCTCGGAACGCCCCCGTTGCTATCAAAACCAGAAAAAGGAGAACGGTTGATCCTATACCTGGCCGTCTCGGAACATGCAATCAGTGTGGCCTTACTCCGGACAGAGGGCACAGAGCAAAAACCAATCTACTTTGTAAGTAAAACCCTTCTGGACGCACACACCAGATATCTCCCCTTGGAAAAGCTCGTCAAAGCTTTAATCATGGCTTCCCGGAAACTGCCGCACTATTTTCTGGAGCACCCCATTACTGTATATACCGAGTTTCCAATAAAAGCACTGCTTCGAAAGGCAGACTTCTCTGGGAGGATCTCAACCTGGTCGGTAGAACTCAGTCAGTACGACATTGATTTCCAGCCAAGAACAGCCATCAAGGGCCAGGTACTGGCAGATTTCGTAGCTGAGTTTACCCCGTCAGAGGTTGAATCTCCCACGGTTCGCGAATATGAACCAAGTCCACAAGGCGACGATCAAAATGCAGGAAGCTGGCACTTGTTCGTCGATGGATCAGCATGCAACAAAGGCTCAGGGGCAGGAATAGTGTTATTCGCTCCAGAGCGCCTGATGCTTGAACAATCCGTTCGTTTGGGCTTCAGTGCAACAAACAACGTGGCAGAATACGAGGCCCTCCAAATCGGGCTCAAGAGTGCAAGGACCCTCGGAGCCAAGAAGTTAAAAAGTCTTCTGCGACTCACAGCTCGTCGTAAATCAGCTCAGTGGAGAATACGCTTTGAGGAATGACAAGATGACGGCTTATGCAAAAGCTGTACAAGGAGTAATGACAGATTTTGAAGAGGTAAAGATAGAACAAATCACCTCGGGATAGAACGCTCATGCAAATTCATTGGCATACTTAGCCTCAGCGCTACCAACGGAGTACAAGCGCACAGTGGCCGTCGAGTACCTAGCCCAGCCCAGCATTGAACAGGAGACAGAAACCAACATGGATGCAAACCTAGGACCAAGCTGGATGGATCCAATCATAGCCTACCTGAGAGACGAAGCCCTTCCAGAGGATAAAAAGGAAGCTTACAAAGTTAAACTGAAGTCTGCACGTTTTTGGCTTTCACCACAGGGAAAGTTGTACAAGAAGTCATACCACGGACCCTAGTTACTTTGTGTGCATCCCACTCTGGTACAGAAGTTCCTACATGAAATACACGCCGGGACATGCGGCGGCCATGCAGGAGGAAGATCAATAGCGCACAGGGCGTTAACCCAGGGGTACTGGTGGCCATACATGCAGGAAGACGCGAAGGTGTTCGTTAGAAGCTGTGAGAAATGTCAGCAGTTCAAGCCAATAATCCGGACACCGGCAGAAGACTTGCAGCCCCTCACCAGCCCGTGGCCGTTTGCTCAATGGGGGCTCGACATCATAGGGCCCCTACCCATGGCAACGGGCAAGAGGAAGTTCCTGCTGATGGGAACAGACTACTTCACCAAGTGGATTGAAGCGGAACCGCTGGCCAAGATCACTGAGAGCAATGTGGAGAAGTTTGTCTGGCAGAACATCATAACAAGGTTTGGGGTGCCGTACTGCATAATCTCGGACAACGGGGCTCAATTCGGGCCAAAGTTTGAAGCTTTCTGTGCACAACATGGGATACGGAACTACTATTCAACACCGGCATACCCCCAGAGTAACGGACAGGCAGAGGCCTCCAACAAGACAATCCTCAAGGGAATCAAGCGAAGGTTGGAGAAAAAGAAGGGCAATTGGCCCGACGAACTTCCGATAGTGCTGTGGGCGTTCAGGACCACCCCTAGGCGATCTACAGGAGAGACTCCTTACTCCTTGGCCTATGGTACAGAGGCCGTAATCCCCATCGAAGTGGGGCTACCAACGAACCGGACCGCATTAGTAGAAGCTGGTGGGAACGATCAAGCACTAGCAACGAATCTAGATCTTGCAGAGGAACGACGAGAACGAGCCCTGGTCACATTGGCAGCCTACCAACAACAGCTTTGCAGGACTTACAACAAGAAGGTCCACCCTCGTGAATTTGGAGTAGGGGACCTCGTGATGAGGAAGGTGGTGGGGAACACCAAGAAAGCTTCAGACGGAAAGCTTGGGCCAAACTGGGAAGGGCCTTACAAAGTGGTTGGCTTGGCAGGCGTCGGAGCTTACAGGCTTGCTGATCTAGATGGGAATCCGGTTCCCCGCCCTTGGAATATCCAAAATCTTATGAAGTTTTTTCCTTAAAAGTTATCTTTTTCCTTTGAATAATGCCCTGAAAGGCAGAGTAAGTTTTTATTTATAAGATTTCCTTAGAATAATGCCCTGAAAGGCAAAATGCGAATTGTTTAGAAAAACACTATCATGATTGCGAATAAAATCATCCACTTGTTCTCCTGCAAATCTGTGCTTTTACTTTGAAATAAATATGGGCTTTGACCGAACAGGGTAAAACCCCATATTGGGGGGTCCATGATATGTGCTTAACATTGCAGACACAGGCTCGTCCTAAGCTCGTCCATGGCCTCGTCCATGATTAGGCGCGAATATGCCTAAGCTCTCCGTGGCCTCGTCCACGATTAGGCGCGAATATGCCTAAGCTCGTCCGTGGCCTCGTCCATGATTAGGCGCGAATATGCCTAAGCTCGTCCGTGGCCTCGTCCACGATTAGGCGCGAATATGCCTAAGCTCGTCCGTGGCCTCGTCCACGGTTAGGCACGAATATGCCTATAAATTGTCCATGGTTAGGCGCGAACATGCCTAGACCTTGCAGTGAATATTGCACCCCGTGGCCTCGTCCACGGTTAGGCGCGAATATGCCTATAAATTGTCCATGGTTAGGCGCGAACATGCCTAGACCTTGCAGCGAATATTGCACCCCGTGGCCTCGTCCACGGTTAGGCGCGAATATGCCTATAAATTGTCCATGGTTAGGCGCGAACATGCCTAGACCTTGCAGCGAATATTGCACCCCGTGGCCTCGTCCACGGTTAGGCGCGAATATGCCTATAAATTGTCCATGGTTAGGCGCGAACATGCCTAGAACTTGCAGCGAATATTGCACCCCGTGGCCTCGTCCACGGTTAGGCGCGAATATGCCTATAAATTGTCCATGGTTAGGCGCGAACATGCCTAGACCTTGCAACAAATATTGCACCCCGTGGCTTCGTCCACGGTTAGGCGCGAATATGCCTTAAACATCACTCATGGCCTTGTCCATGGCTGGGCGCGAATATGCCTAAGCCCGCTTATGGCCTCGTCCATAATAGTCCAAACTCGTTTATCTTATACCTAACTAAGTGCAGGAACACCTAGGTTCCAAGCTGTTTATCTTATACCTAACTAAGTGCAGGAACACCTAGGTTCTAAGCTGTTTATCTTGTATCTAACTAAGTGCAGGAACACCTAGGTTCCAAGTTGTGTATCTTGTATCTAACTAAATGCAGGAACGCCTGGGCTCCAAAATGTTTGTCCTGTGTAGTTTTGTCTGCATGCAGGAACGTTAAATGCACACCTCAACAGTGCAAACTACCGGTCAAAGCAATAGAGGGGTCAGAAGCAAGAACCAAACTTGCACCCCTCGTACCTATACACAGAATACTCAACCATCGCTGAATAAATAAGTGTATCCAGGACGTGCAGAATTAGATAAACAGGTCACGTCAACGGGCAACCTAGATTCCAGCCCACCTAACACCACGAAGGGTGTACTTACTGTAGTTCCAAAAAACGAGACCACGTAGGGTCAGCTCGTCCGATAAGCCACGTAGGGCGTAGGACCAAAAAACTGTGTTAAAAGTACTGGATGAAAGTCAAGGAATGTCAGCGGTCACAATAAAACGCATCAAACAGGCACAAGGCCTCTTCACTGGGCCTCATGGACCTTAGTGGCAGAAATGTTACCTGATTCTTCAACAGCACCAGAGGAGGGGAGCTTGACCCACTGCTCGTTAGGGACGGAGGTGTTGCCACCAGCTTCCTCCTAGCTGGGGTCAACAACTGCACTCTGGCTTGGCACAGCAGCATTCTGGGGAGCAACATCCCTGCGTCTGGGGTACTCGATCTCAGTCCAAATTGTATCCCGTCTGTCAAAGTCCTGCTTGGTCAGGCATGCCTTCCAACCTCTGGCAAAGAACAGCTCTTCGAATTGCGGCATCTGGGCCTTAAACTTCATCTTCGTATCATTCACCCCCTGATTATAGGCCTGATCAGAAGACGCTTGAGCAACAGCCAATTCAGCCTCCAGATTTGCCTTGCTCCTCTGGGCGTTCGATAGCTCGGTCTCCAAGAGCCCAAGTCTGGCCATGGCATCGCTAAAATTGCGATCAGATTCACCTACACGACGCTTCAACGAAGCCAGCTCTTCCTTCATCTTCTCATTCTCAGCCGTCATCAAATGGTTGGCATTGATCAGGCGAATGGCACTGACCTTCAGCTCGTCATTCTCGGTCCTCAGCTGTGCGTTAAGACCGGTGATTGTTCTGTTATCCTTAGTAGCACGGTCACAAGCGACGTACATGAGTTGCATGGACTGCAGTTCGTCACAAACATTTAACGAAACAATATGTTAAAAAGAAAGAACCCCAATCGCAGGACGCCACGAAGTAATAAAATCCATACCTTAATGTGATGCTGAAAGCCACTCTTCAAAAGCTTGAGGTAACTGGATCCAGTCTCTCTCTCAACATCCCCAGGAAGCAAGACAGCTCGACCAACGGCCAGAGCAACATCAGCATTGTCACAACTGTCAGTAGCAAGGATAGGCTGAGTACCACGACGGAGAGGAGGGTTCCAAACACCCATTTCAGACTCAGGTTCAGGCTCTGGAGTTGGGGGAGGTGGCTGAGCAGAGGAACTCCTGGTAGTACGACGATGCTACTGAGGAGGGTTTGGAACGGGGCCTGACTCTTCCCTGGGCCTCTTCTCCAGGGCAACGTCAGGCTCCCTCCGCTCTGGAGGGGGAAGAGAAGGAGAAGGAGGATGAGCAGAAGAAGAAGCTCCCAGTGGATCAAGAAACTGGACAGGGGACTCATCATCATCAAGGGTTATGAAGTCAGAAAAATCGGGCACAACTCTCGGCATGGTAGAAACAGGGGATTGGTCTCTCACAGGAACACTGCTAGTACTCTCTCCAGACAAGTCACTCTAAATATTTTTACAAGACAAGTCAATACCAAGATAGATGTTTGTACGAGAAGCACGGATGACTTGATTACGGAGAAAAAGCTTCTGAATAGGAGAACGCCTTACCCCAACGAGACCTCTTCCCCTGCGAAGATTCCTGGCAGAAGTAGAAGCCTCACTTATACAGACACCACCACGGTAGGAGGGATTGTACTTCAGCAAGACGTGCGCAGCCCGACCTAGCCCTTCTGGATCGATCCCCCTGATGCCCGGAAACTTTAGGGCTCTCTCAATATTGAGAAGGTGAACACCGTCGTGCACAGCCAGATGACCCTCGTTGATGTTTGCCGCTGCATAAACAAAACAAAGGAGACGTAATGAACAACGGGACAAACAGAAGCCATTACAATAGGAAAACCAAAAAAGGGCAAAAAGAGCAAAACCGACGTGTACGCCCAAAAGTGTGGGGGCACAGAGGGCCCACGATGTTGCCACCGTCGTCCCTAGGCAGAAAATTTCCAGTCACAATAAAAAAGTCGTCATTCTCCCCACGACAGGAATTGGGAAGATCAGTCACTAAACGACGCTCTTTGTCCCGGATCTTGAGATAATAAGTCCCATGGGTGGTGGGACAGACACTGTAAAGGCGGCGGATATCGTACCAACCCAGGTTTGTGCCCAGAAGTCTGTTCAGGGCCACCACTCCCATGACCACGTGATAGAAGTTGGGACAAAGTTGGAGAGGGGTAAGGCGACAGATGCTGCAGATCTTGACTAGCAGAGGATATAAGGGAAACCTAACACCTCCTTCTACAACGGCTAAAAGGGGAACATGAACCCTACTCTCAGTTTGGTCATGGGTATCGGTGTCAGGAGGAGCCAATGCCAAAATAACGTCATCAGGAACCTCGTAACAGCGGCGAAAAGCCTCCATGTGAGCCTCGCTATCACAGAGGTTCCTAAACCTACCCATGGCGGAAAAGCAATGCAGGTACAAATAGACCCTACAAAACAACTGTGCAAGAAGAGCGGGAAGGGTTCCAAGAAACTTACAGGCAACCGACGACGGCCTGAGAAAGTCTTTTCCGGCGAAAGGAAAGTCTGTAAAGGGGGGAACTCAAAGGACACGATAGCAACAGGGCTCTCAACAACTCTCGCAGAATATCACGAATAAGGAAAGAAGGAAGGTCTGAGAAACGTCTTATACCTTCTCAAATTCAAACTAGTGCTTGCTGACATCATCTAGAACGGCGACGTTTTGATTCCTCACACCTTTCCACGAAAAGGTGGGGTAATGTCAAATCGGTAATTAAAGGGTGTAATGATTCAAGCCACCCGGACAACGGAAAGGTGCCTCAGAAGTTACGCTTGCGTTTGTAGGCACAGACTTATCGCTTGGGAAGTCTGCGCGATGACCGACATGTGGCAGGCACGACGGTACGAAGCGTGACGACGGTACGAGAAGATAAACATAGGAGCAACTACTCGTCAAATAGCTTCTAGCTCGTCATGCGTGAACATGCATGGGCGAACAAAAGCTGGGGAGCAATTGTGTGGGGTATTTTCCAATGAATACAAAGGACGAACAAGTTAGATCATCCAGGGCCATCACGTGACATGCATGGGGGAAGAAGTATGGGACAGTATGCCGACGATCACCAAGCCCATGAACCAACAGTAACCCGACTCTACCTGTTCGTTGGATAGCGCGGATGGAACGACCAAATAGGGGACAAACCCTAGTAGCAGACTTACCTTATGAAGATGAGGTAAGAAGGTAATCTTCGAAGATATCTCCAAAATCGGATAAGCTTGTGAAGATAAGCACGATCTGATTCAGAAACGGAAGGCCAGTCAACTTACCTAAGAGGAAGCAAACTCCCAAGTAGGGTAAAGCTCCGAACGAGCAATATGCGGCCATCTTGGTAGGGATCCTTATCAAATAAGGATACAGAATCATGTAGACTACGCTGCCCAATAGGAGAGAATCCTAAACTTGGAAGGATTCCATACAGAGAAGAATTCCACAGGGAATGTAAGTGCAAACTAATCGATTATATAATGGGATGACTCCTAAATGCTAGAGGTATGCTTTAACCTAATCTCGCACTTTTACACTCGTTCCATTGATCCTCCAGTTCGTCAATATTAACTTAGCCATCGGAGGGCCCTTGCCGCCTAGAGGCAGGGGTGCTCTGACAGTTCGTTCGTGTTGCAGGATCGAGGTCGCTCCATTCGAAGAGGATTTGATCTCATAAGAGCAAGGAAATAACTTCGTGAGTTTTTCCCCTCTTACAGCCTACGTATCCTTTTCACAGGAATCAGGTCATGACGTAGTTCGAAAGTACAAATTTGGCTAGGGTTCACTCGAGTATTAACACTCTCCTTTTGCGCTCTAAATTTTGCCTAGTACCGCCCTTTCGGGTTTTCAGTCTAGCGAGCTCGTTTGATCGATTTGCCTTAACTTTTGCCTAAATTGCCCGATGTGGGTTTTCGACTTAGCAGGCTTGCTCTAAATTTTGCCTGGCACTGCCCGCCCTTGCGGTTTTCAGTCCAGCGAGCTTCTCTCAGGGGTAGTATCTCTTGAGCTGATCCATGTTGACCAAAGTTGAGAATTCGTTGCCGTCAAGATCAATGAGTTGTGTTGCGCCTCCAGACAAGATCTTCCTGATGATGTACGGGCTTGCCCATTTTGGTCGAAATTTCCCGCGAGGATCGAAGACTGGAGCTCGAATCTCCTTCAAAACCATATCACCTTCTTGCAAGTCTCTGGATTTCACTTTCTTGTTAAATGCCCGTGCAATTCTACGCTGATAACCCTGAACATGATACAGAGCCTTGAGCCGCCTTTCGTCAAACAACATAAGCTCCTCGAATCTCGAGCTTTGCCATTCCACTTTGCTAACTTTTGATTCAATCATGACCCTCAGAGATGGTACCTCAAGTTCAATTGGGAGGACGGCCTCCATGCCATATACCAAAGAATAAGGTGTTGCCCCTGTGGGAGTACGAACAGATGTCCGATATCCCCACAATGCCAATGGCAGTTGTTCGTGCCAATCCCTTGCGGACTGAGTAGTCTTCTCCAGTATTGTCTTGAGGGTTTTGTTTGCTGCTTCCACGGCCCCATTGGTCTGTGGCCGATAAACAGTTGACTTGTGGACCTGGATCCCAAAATCTTCTAGGGTTTCTGCGGCTCTACCCTTGAAATGAACCCCGTTGTCTGACACAAAAGCCTGAGGGACACCATATCGGTAGATGATGTTCTGCTTGCTGAAATGGGAGACTTGAACTGCTGTCAAAGTTGCATATGAAGCGGCTTCGATCCATTTGGTAAAATAATCGATTGCTACCAAGATGAACTTGTGCCCGTTAGACGCGGCTAGTGTGATTTTGCCAATGACATCGATGCCCCAAGTAGAGAAAGGCCAGGGTGAAGTCATAGAGTGCAACTCTGACGGTGGTACATGCATGAGATTGGCGTGAATTTGGCATTTGTGACACTGTCTCACGTACTGGACGCACTCAGTTTCCATGGTTGACCAGTAATATCCCTGACGGAGAATCTTCTTTGCGAGCATTATCCCATTCATGTGAGGACCGCAAACTCCTTCGTGAATTTCTTCCATGATCATGGTGGCTTCTGTACCATGTACACATAACTTATGCGTCCCACAATGCGACCGCCGGTATAGTTTTCCTCCGCAAATGATGTATTGAGAAGCCAACCTTCGAAGAGCAATCTGATCCTTCTTTTCGGTTCCTACCAGGTACTCCCCTTTCTCGATGAAGTTCCAAATGTCGTGATACCATGGCAGACTATCGTTAGGTTCATTGACAATCATGACATATTCGAAAACAGGTTTATCCCTCTGCTCAATTGTGATTGGTCTGAGTTTAACTCCAGCTGGTATCTCCACCATCGAGGCTAAAGTTGCCAAAGCGTCTGCGAACCTGTTCTTCAATCTAGGAACATGAGTGAATGTGACCGTCTGAAATCGCGGAATTAGATCTTCGAGATCTTGGTGGTAGGGTTTGAGCTTGTCTTCCTTCACCTTCCATTCTCCGTTGGCTTGCGACACCACCAAGTTGGAATCTCCGACTACCTCCAGTCTTTCAACTCCGATTTCTAAGGCAGCTTCCATCCCTACTATGCATGCTTCGTATTCTGATTGGTTGTTAGTGACTTTGAAATTCAACTTGAAAGCAAGAGGGATGTGTGACCCTTCTGGTGAGACTAGCAATACTCCGATCCCGAATCCTTTCTGGTTGGCGGCTCCATCAAAATACAACATCCAAACTTCGTTGGTTGCCATCATTACATTCTCGTCAGGGAATTCGAATTCTATATCCTCTGGCCCTTCCACAGGATGGTCTGCTAGAAATTCTGCAACTGCCTTCCCCTTTACTGACTTCCGAGTGATGTACTTGATATCAAACTCTGCTAGCATAAGCAACCATCGTGCCAGTTTACCTGTCAGTGCTGGCTTTTCGAACAGATATTTGAGTGGATCCATTCGAGAGATTAGCTTCACGGAATAAGCCAGCATGTAATGTCTCAACTTCTTGGAAGCCCAGATTAATGCCCAACAAACTTTTCGCTTCCTCCTTCTCCTTCTTGCGCTAACATGCATCCCATGGCTGAAGACGTGACAGATAAGTACAGAATGAGAGGTTGCCCCGGTATAGGTGGCATTAATACCGGAGGGTTTTGAAGATACTTCTTGATGGTCTCGAAAGCTTGTTGACACTTATCGTCCCACTTAAATGACACACCCTTCTTGAGTAAGCGAAACATCGGCTCGCAAGTGGAAGTTAACTTGGCGATGAATCTGCTGATGAATTGAATCTTTCCGAGGAGACTCCGTATTTCTTTCTCCGTTCGAGGTGGCTCCATTTCCAGGATGGCTTTGATTTTTGATGGATCCACCTCAATTCCTCGTGTGGTGATCATGAATCCAAGCATTTTTCCTGCCGTGACTCCGAATGTACATTTTTCAAGATTGAGGCGCAACCTATATTTGCGGATTCTCTCGAAAAACTTCCTGAGGGCGAGCAGATGCCCTTCTCTTTCCTTGGCCTTGACAATCATGTCATCCACATACACTTCTACTTCCTTGTGGATCATGTCATGCAACAATGTTGTGGTAGCCCTCTGATAAGTAGATCCCGCGTTCTTCAGTCCGAGCGGCATAACCCTGTAACAGTAGGTGCCCCACTCTGTGGTAAAAGTGGTTTTCTCACGATCTTTGGGAGCCATGAGGACTTGGTTGTAACCTGAAAATCCATCCATGAATGACAGCAATGCGTGCCCTGCGGTGTTATCTACCAAGACATCTATGTGCGGCAGAGGGAAATCATCTTTTGGGCTTGCTTTGTTCAAATCCCTGAAGTCTACACATATCCTGATCTTCCCATTCTTCTTGGGAACAGGCACAATATTCGCAACCCATTGAGGGTACTCGGTGACTGTTAGAAATCCTGCGTCTATCTGCCTCTGAACTTCCTTCTTGATTTCCAATACCCAATCTGGCCTCATCTTCCTTAGCTTCTGCTTGACAGGCTTTGCATCGGGGTACAAGGGGATTCGATGCTCCACTATTTCGGGATCGATACCAGGCATATCTACGTGTGACCATGCAAAAACATCTTCGAATTCTTTCAGGAGATCCGAGTGAGTTTTGAATTCTTCTGGAGACAGTCCGGAGCCAATTTGAACCATGCGTGGATTACTCTCATCTCTCAAATTTATAGAAATAACTTCTTCTTTTATAGGCTGAGCATGTCTTTCATCTTCCCTTTCGATTAGAGATCGGAGTTCTTTTGGAATTTCTTCCTCAAACTCGATCCCCTCATCATCGGGGTCGATGCAATTTATTTCGGACACAACAAGATAAGCAAAGTTGATTTCATTTATTTCAAAGGAAGGGGCCCCAGGGGCATGATACATGAGAGTGGACTCAAACTCAAAGGAAAAGTGGTGGCGCGGAGTGATAACAGACTCAAGCTCCGACTTAACACCAGATTCAATGCTAGATGCAGTGCTAGACTCAGATTCAAATTCAAAATCAGTGCCAGTGTAAATGATTCTAGGTACAAAAGTGCAATTTTTATAAGTTCCATTGGCATCCACAATGAGGGTGGTAACATCCTTCAGAGCTTCCTGGCCCAGCATCATCAGCTCCATGTCCTCAACAGACTTCAAATCAGTAAACGTCGCAGCAAGCTCGTCTTCTCTCACACCTAGCGGACTTTCCTCCCCAAACAGCGATGAAAGATTCCCTGAGTCAAGAACTTTGATCCAGTCAACATGGAGCATTTCAACCGGTTCTTCCCACTTTTCTACCTCATCATCACTATCCCAGGTGTTGTCAGCAAAGATTTTGAATCCTGGTAGCTTGGTTTTTGCCTCCATATCCCAGAATGGTTCTGGCTCCCCCAGGTAAACAGCCTCTGGAGCTTTCGTAAAATGGATTGGCCCTTGATTGGCACATGCTTGCCCTTTTTGTTTGTGGCCAGATTCATTATTTGTTGATTTATAACCAAGGCCGAAACGGTGATTATTTGTCATAAACTTAGGAACTCTGCTACCCCTTGATTGTTGCGACCAAGCCCTAAGCCGGGTAAATACTCCATTTTCAACATCATGTCCAGGGCAGTTGACCTGACTGAGAAATCCTCGTCCATCTTGATAGTGAGAACCCCGTTGGAAGTATCAAAGGAAAATCCTCCGAGAGTGATGTCTTCCTCTCCATGAGCAATCTCAAGTAAGGGAGCGTTGTCGGGAACATGCGGACGAATTCCAGAGTCCCCATAGATGGTTAAGGTTCCTGTGGCTAGTCCAAGCTGAACTTTCTGATGTAGAGAGGAAGGCACAGCCATGATGTCTGATCGGTGGAGCCAGGGCCTGCCTAGCAACAGGTTAAATGACGAGGGGATGTCGAGCACATGAAATTCAACACTAGTCTTAAAATCCTCGATCATTACTTCCATCTGAATGGTCCCAACCACATCTCGTCGAGTATTATCATAAGCGCGTACTCCGAGATTAGACGGCTGGAAATCCCTGTTTTTGAAACCCAGACAATAAGCTGTACGCAGGGGACAGACATTCAAGGCAGATCCGTTGTCTAGTAACACAACCGGGATCCATTTTTCCATGCATTTCAGGGTGATGTGCAATGGCTTGTTATGACCGGCTCCTTCTGGTGGCAAATCCTTTTCGGTGAAGACTACAACATGCTTTGCACGAGTGGGTGTAAGTAGGGCCACCATCGTTTCCGGAGGAGTGTTTGGTGGCACCTGCATATTTGACAGGGCTTTGATTAGCTTCTGACGATGCTCTCGAGATGAAGAAAGTAATCCCCAAATAGACACTGAGGCTGGGGTTCGCTCAAGTTGTTTCTGAATCGGATCATTTGTTACCGGGGGACCTTTCGGAAGGGGTTTAGCAACCGGGTTCTGTTGAATGTCAACTTTTGGATGGTCAGGAATCGTGTCCTCGAGGAAGGAATCATCCCAAACGAAATCTCCTGTTGTGGCATGGTTGGAGGGATTCCCGCCTTGGAGGTGGGCTGGCTGGTAGACTCGACCACTTCTGGTTATTCTGTTGACTGTTTCTTCCCATAACTTCTGATTTTCACCCTAGAAATTCGTGTATTCCTCATTAACCTTTCATTTGCCAGCCCTGATGGCTTCCCTTTTCTGCATGATTTCTTGATCTTCAGTCCAGAAATTCATCAGATCGTTTCTAGCCCTCTGTTCCTCGATTTCAACTGCTTCCATTTTCACTTTGAGGTTGTCCACTTCGGAATCTTGCCAGAAGGATGGATCCAGCATGGCTTTATTGACAGTCCACACCTCATCATTGCTTACTCGAATATCAACTACTGCTTCTTCATCCCAGAGGGCAGCCACAGGGTCATTGACTAGCACCGATACCGTGGATGACGGTGGGAATGGTACTGACGGCCGTGGTAAAGATTCGTTGCTAATGTATGCCTGTGGGAGCCAATCTTGATTTCCAAAGGCGGTTTCTATGACAGAACGGCCCTCTTCCCTAAAATTTGCGAGTGGTGAAACACAATCCACAAGATGTCTGTCTGGAGTCCACATTCCTCCTAGAGAATTTCTTTCTTCCTGGCTCTGTTCGGAAATGCTTCTTGCTGTATCGATCTGATAGACATGGGAATTTTCTGTAATAGGTTCATTGAAGAATTCGGAAATGTCGAAATGGCTTGAGTCTCCAGAGATTAGCAAAGAACCGAACAATGCTTGTCGGGATTCCTCCCAATCTTGATCGCTCATGGACCATTCTTCTTCTTCCACAACATCACTCCATCTTGAATCTTGAACTGTACTAGCATATGAGAGGAAATGGACCCCAAGATCTTCTGGCAGGGGGACAGTGGGTTTTGGATCGGTAGTTGTGATGATATAGAGGCTAGGGTCGAATTTGGTGAAGGTAAGGTCTTTTGCAATGGGGATGAGGGATATTTGGCCAATTTGGGTGTTTTGCTTGTGTTAGGCAAAGGATTGGAAATGGTGTTAGGCTTTTGGTTAGGAAGTGGAAGAGTTCCGTCGTCCACAAGATCTTGGACTTTATGCTTGAGACGGATGCAGTTATTGGTATGATGGCCAGGCATCTGGTGGTAGGCACAATAGGTGTTTGGGTTATGGTTAGGAGGACGCTCTTTGGGTGGCTCTCGAGGTTCGAGTGGCTGGATGAGGTTTTTATCCAGGAGTTTCTTGTATACTGTGACAAGGGGAAATGGGAGTGGGTGAAATTCCCTTCTTGGTGGGGGAGTTGCTTGCTGGAATCGTGGCTGGGTTGCAATCTGATTTACAGGTTCAGTTTTGACTGGCTTGGGATTGGAAGAGCTGGCTTGGTTTTGGTTGTAATTGCTGGGTCCAAACAAAGCGTTGTTGTTGCCAGAGTAAACTCATCTTGGTTTAGGGGTAGACTCGCCTTTCTCGAATATGCCACTTCGGAGAGCATCTTTGACTGCCAGGCCGGCCTCATAGAAGGTCTTGAAGTCAGCAATAGTTTGAAATACCACCAGGTGTTTGGCAAAATCTGGTTCCAGATTCCTTGTGATAATTCTCATTTGTTCCTTTTCCGAAGGCCGTTCCATCATCTGAGAGGCTTTTCCTCTCCATCTTTTAACAAAGTCGGCAAAAGACTCATTCTTTCCCATCTTGGTTGACTCCAACTCCCGAACGGTCATCTCAAGTTGAATGTTGTAATTGTATTGGGCGACAAAGGCGGCCCCAATATCTTCCCATGTTCTTTTCTTAGAGATGTCCAAATTTAGAAGCCAGCGGAGTGCAGGCCCAGTCAGAGTTTGCTGGAACATCTGGCCCATTGCATCCTTTCCAACGTCATACATGGACAAAGTGCCCACATATGCTTGCAGATGAGCTTTCGGGTCGCCACTGCCATCGAACTTGTCCCAATCCATTGGTTTGAACTTGTCGGGGAGCTTTGCATCTGGGAAAAGGCACAATTTCTCCATATCAATTCCCGTGGCTGCTATTTTTTCTTGCTTCTGGACATATTCTTCAAGCTTAGCTAGCTTGGTTAGTACTGACTCCATGTTCTGACTGCCTGATGCTCCTGCTGGCGGAGGGAGCTGGGCGGTTAACTTTTGAATCATGATCATCATCTGGGCCATCTGCTTGGTGTTGTTGGTTTTCTGCTCTTCCAAAGCATCCTTGAGAAGCTGGATTTCATCTTTTTCTTCTTCCATAGCTGAACTCCCGATTGACTGTTCTGTTCTTGACTCAGTTCGAACCAATCGCTGTTCAGGGGTTCGAGTCCAACCCGGTATGAGGTTTTTCTTCTTTTTGCCAATGGTTAGTACTGATGATATGCACAAATGGAACTCAGGGATGCAGTGTATAGAGTATGTGCAAAATGGAAGAGAATCTATGTACATGAAAATGATGCATGATGCATGAAAGGATTGCCCCAACTTCCTCTTATTTTGTTGGATATATTCGAATTCCTATGATTTATGAAAACATCGGCCGGACCGAAGGTTGCCTACGTATCCCCATGGAGAGGAATCAGGCCGTGACGTAGTTCAGGACTACAAATTCGGCTCTCTTTCTCAAAAGATCTTTTCATTAAAAGCAAGGAATTTTTACAAACTGACATGACAAACTCGACAACCAACTTGACAATCAAACTACAACAGACTCGATAATCAAACAACAACAGACTCGATAATCGAACAACAACAGACTCGATAATCAAACAACAACAGACTCCATAACAACGACGGACTCGATAACAGACTCGATAATTAACAGGTGCTAAGAATCACAAGCTGGCTTGATTCTTCAAAAGAAGCCCTGCTGGCTGGATTAAGTCAGTGAATATTCACATCTGGCGACAAACTTGATAGTCAAACAGTAACAGACTCAATAATTAACAAGAATCATAGATTGACTTGATTCTTCAAAAGAAACCCTTGTTGGTTTGATTTGATCATCGCATGATTATCTCTGGCTTTGAAAGCTGTTCTTAAGAGGATGGATGATTTGGAGATGTTGACCCTGCGGAGGGTCCTGTTTCATCAACTTTTCCTTTTCCTTTGGGGTCCTCATTCTTCTCCTGCTTGTACTGCTCCCTAAGCTGTTGTGGGGTCATGCCATCATTGTTGAGAAGGCAATCTGCAAAGCACACATCACATTCGCACTCGTCCCAGTACTTGTGGCCTGTGACTGGGTCTTCAAAGTAGTAGACGGGCTGGCCACTGGCATCAAAGTATTTCACGGGTGGCATGGTTGCGAGCTCCCCGTCATCTTGCTCCATCATTAAGGTGATCTTTTCTGGCATTGGCTCTGGCTTTTCGGGAAAGCAAAACTTCCATCCCTCATTTGCATCCCATTGGAGAGACACACCAGGCAAGTTGGCTTCGGCCAGCAGACTGAGTTTTTCATCAAGGTCCTCCCCCATGTGGTCTTCTATGTTGAGTTTTCCTGGTTGAGGCTCTTCTGGCTTGCACGGGGGTTGCTCGGGCTGAACTTCTTCGATTATCCACACGGGCACCCCATGGTGGGTGGTGAGGGTGGACTTGAATCGCTTGTAAGGTCCTCCAGACATGATGACCCTACCATAAAGGAAATGTGTATTTCATTTTTGGAAAAGAGAGCCGGTTGCAGTATATATATTTTTTTTTTTTTTTATTTTTTTTTTTGTTTTTTTGTTTTTTTTTTTTTTAAAATTATCGTATATCCGACACAATGTGTGGTTGTTGAGGCAATCCCTAGGGATGTGAATATGATGTGGTGACCTAAGGTTGAACTACCCTATGCATGCATGCGGAACGGAGACAGTATGTGCATGGCGTGATATGTACAAAAATGGATGAACAATTGATAGCCAAACAAGGCATACCAATAAACAGGTAAACAGATAACAAGGTAACAGGTATACAGGATAACAGGTAACAGGCAAATAGAATAACAGGTAATCCTACCCTGCGGGTCCCTGTCTTAGGTTGGAAGGCACTACGGTTTATTATATGCAAAGGCCGGGTTTTGGTTTAAGGGGGTTCCCTAGACTAGAGCCAATATTTGCCTCCCAGTGCCAAGTGTACTGCATGGCAAAGGTCGAACGGCAGGCTGACTCATCATCGTCCGGGGTTGCCGACAATCTTGGGATGTCCTAACACCGGCAAGCCGGGTAGGGTAACCAAGACGCAGCGGCGGGGCTTATCCAACATCGATGCACGTGTAATGCAAAAGTTTATCAGTAAAAATGTTTTCAAAATCCCACAAATATTTTTCAAATTTGGCTCACCAATAAATCAATTTTTATTTTGAAATTTTAATCAAGCAAACAACCGGGAAAGCTCCAGTCCGGATTGGTCGGGCGTAGCCCAGTTATTGCACCATTCCTTTCTCGATCACGCGGGGCGTGTTCGTTTTTGTCAAGCTTTCGGGGGTCGTTTTACAGGTGTAAAATGCCAAAAATAGAAATTAATTTAAAATTCCCCAGCGGAGTCGCCATTTTGTGGACGGTGAAATCCACGTGGCAGAAGTGTAATAAAGAAGTTGCAGAAGTCAGGAAAACAGAGCACAAACAGAGGGATTTTTCTGTGCTGCAGAGGTTAGCCGTACGGCTAACATAAGTTGGCCGTACGGTGCACCTAAATGAACCGCACGGTGCACTTTTTGAGAAAATTTTCAAAATTTTGGTTTTCGATCAGTGGCTTACTTTTGTTTGAAAAAATCTGATTCTTGTGATAAATTGAACCACCCAAGCTTAGAGATGACTATTAGAGTCACTCTCAACTTGGGAGGATCCCCTCAAAAGCCGAGGTTAGGGACCCGGCTAAAGAAACACGATTTGTACCTTGCTGAGAACTTTAAACCGTTTTGAGAATTTCGGATCTTTGGGTTTGAACTCCTTGGAAATGGGCTTGGTATGAACTGGTGGGTTACTGGAGTTGAAGAAAACAGAACAGGTACGAAGATTTCACGGGTGTTCGGGTGGGATTTGAAATCGGGAATATGACCGGAGAATTTTTCAGCGTATCACCGGAGTGGTGGATTACTGTGTGTCAAAATGGGAGAGAACAAA
Organism: Vaccinium darrowii; assembly: GCA_020921065.1. Taxonomy (NCBI): domain Eukaryota; kingdom Viridiplantae; phylum Streptophyta; class Magnoliopsida; order Ericales; family Ericaceae; genus Vaccinium; species Vaccinium darrowii. Next base: position 22,086,280 of record CM037157.1, read on the forward strand.
GTTCATTTATAGGTGAAGAAACGGAATAAAATCGGCATAAAATCTTCCCTAAATGATGAGATGCTTCGCCTGTCAGAACAGCGAATATTTCTGATATGTAACCGCACGGCTACAATAGATGCACCGTACGGCTAGAATGAGTATACCGTACGGTTGAGGTATGGAAGAATATACCGTGCGGCTATGCTGGTAAACCGCACGGCTATGGTTTCGTGTCTAAAAAAAAAAAATCTGAAGTCCAGACTAGTTGTTCCAAGGTACTGTCGTGTATTTCATCATTGGGGATGCACAGGATTTAAAAATTGGGGTGTCTACAATCAGCTATCGGATAGATGACTCCGACATCAAGTAATTTAAGAACTTCTACCCTAACCACATCCTTCATGATAGGGTTCAATCGACGTTGTGGTTGGCGGGAAGGCTTGACATCATCTTCTAGATAGATGCGATGAGTACAAATCAGGGGAGAGATTCCCTGAATATCGGCAATGGTCCAACCAATTGCTTTCTGGTGCCTCCTTAAGACCTTTAGCAATTCAGATTCTTGGTGTTCTTCAAGAGACGAAGAAATCACCACTGGGAAAGTCTCATTGACGCCAAGAAAGGCATACTTCAACGTATCAGGGAGGGCTTTCAAGTCTAACTTAGGAGCTGCCAGACTTGAAGGTAGAATTTTTTTCTCAATAGGAGGTAGTTCCTCAAAAGTAGGTGACCAACTATCAATTCTACAAACTTCCTCCTCTTCAAAAATCAGAGAGGCAAGGTAATCCAACTCAGTATTCATCTCCTCGAGTGTGAGGAGTTTCTCTAGCAGATTGTCACACAGAAGTGAGAACACTTGGTCTTGCACAAGAGTGTCAACCATGCTCACCTCGTGGATGTCATCATCATCCCCCATTTGGCTGTTGATATTAAAAATATTCAACTCCAACATCATGTTACCAAATGTCATGTTCAATAACCCATTTCGGCAGTGAATAATTGCATCGGATGTCGCTAAGAAGGGACATCCAAGAATGATTGGAGTTTGAGCCTGGGGATTAACCATTGGCTGGGTATCTAGTGCTACAAAGTCCACAGGGTAGACAAAGTTGTTGTAGACACCCCAATTTTGGATACCCGTGCACGCCCGATGACGAATGGACGGTCAAAATACCTTGGAACTTGGCCAGGAAAGTTGGAAACTCAGCCTTGTAGGCCGCACGGTTTCTTCCTCAAGCCGCACGGCTTACACATTTTGTTACATGCCGCGCGGCTCCTCCATGGACACCGCGCGGCTCCTAATGGGAGCCGCACGGCTTCCTATCTTATCTTCTGAAATTTCTGGCAGAGGAATATCATCATTCATCGGCCGCCGAATCTCATCATTTTTATTCTCTAAATTTCGGCTATAAATGGAGGCTCCCTCCTCACAAAACACAGAGAGAGAGAGAGAGCCCGAAAAATCAGACCCCAAAGGAATTTCTGTTCAATTTTCCGGCGAAATTCTCGTTCGAAACCGCCCGGAAAATTTCCCGAAAGTTCACACCTCCCATTCCTTTTCGATTTTTCCATACCATTCCCGTTTATACAAAATCTTGATCGTATAAGCCCAAACCCGAAAAACCCGAAAGTTTCCAACCTCTGTCTGTGTTCCAGAAAGGTACAAATCGTTTTCGAATTTCGATTTTCCAATCACAGTTCTCCGAGGGCATCCCCGGGTTAATAACGGCTTCAACAACCGTATATTGACTCGGGAAATCGTTTTCAAAACAAAAACCGGCTTTTCGGAGTCGTACCGGGCGATTTTTCTCGATAAACGCACGGTACGATCCATACCGGAAGTAAAATTTCATTTCAATAACCTGTTTACGAACAAAAACAACCCATTTGGGGTGGATTTGACGAAGAAAATCAAATTTTAAACGGGTTTTGGACTCACTGGTCCTAAAAATAAAATTTTTTGAAAATGGGTTGAACACAAGCCGCGCGGCTTGTGTCATAGGCCGCACGGCTCCCGCGTAGGAGCCGCGCAGCTCCTGTTTAAATCAAATTTTTTTTTCTCTGTTTCTCCTCTGCCCGTGCTCTGTTTTCTTGATTCTCTGCAACTCTTCTTCATTTATTACACTTTCTACCCTCTATTTTCTTGTTATTACTAATTAATCGTTTTTGTTCAAGTTTTATTTCCGTTATGGTTTCAATTTATTTCTCTATTTACTTGTTTGATTGTCAAGGTTTTTAATAAAATATTTTCTTCAAAATCCCACAAATTATTTAGTAGAGACCGGGAATCTCCCGGGCGAGCGGGGTGCCTTTTAATAAAACCTTCCCCGCGCGTAATCTGGCTTCCGAATCCAAAAAGAATCTTTTCGCAGATCAAACCCTTTTCCAAAACAGCATGAGAGTCAATAACTATTCTTAAAACGGTTTCTCGGGTACCAAACATTTTCTAAATATAAACCCCGGGTGGCGACTCACATTTTTCTTTCGCTTTCACATCTCGAACATTCGAGCCAGCCGCGTGGATTTCGCCGTCCACAAAATGGCGACTCCGCTGGGGAGACTTTTTAATTAATTTTTATTTTTGAAATTTTACACTTGTAAAACGACCCCTGAAAGCTTGACAAAAACGAACACGCCTCGCGTGATCGAGAAAGGAATGGTGCATTAATAGGGCTACGCCCGACCAATCCGGACTGGAGCTTTCCCGGTTGTTTGCTTGTGTAAAATTACAAAATCAAAATTAATTTATTGGTGAGCCAAACTTGAAAAATAATTTGTGGGATTTCTTTGTAAATATTTTGTTATCAAAACTTTTGCATGGCACGTGCATCGATGTTGGATGAACCCAGCCGTTGCGTCTTGGTTACCCTACCCGGCTTGCCGGTGTTACACTTGGCACTGGGAGGCAAATATTGACTCTAGTCTAGGGAACCCCTTTAACCAAAACCCGGCCTTTGCATTTAGTAAACCGTAGTACCTTCCAACTTAGGACAGGAATCCACAGGGTAGGACTATCTGTTATATCCTGTTTACCTGATTATCCTGTTATCTGTTTATCTGTTTACCTGTTAATTGTCCATCTTATTTGCTTATCAACTGTTCATCCATTTTGTATACATCACCCCATGTGTATATTGTCTCCATCTCGCATACATGCATAGGATAACTTTGCCTTAGGTCATTACATCATGTCTGCATACATAAGGATTGCTCTGACAATCGCGCGCATTTCGTCGGATATACGATAATTCCTCATCAAAAAAAATCACAAAATCAAAATCACAAAAAAATGTGCTACGATCGGCTCTGTTTCCCAAAATGAAATACGCATTTCCTTTATGGTAGAGTCATCATGTCTGGAGGACCTTACAAGCGATTCAAGTCTACCCTCACCACCCACCAAGGGGCGCCCGTGTGGATAATCGAGGAAGTTCTGCCCAAGCAACCGCCATGCGAACCAGAGGAACCTCAACAAGGGAAGCTCAACATAGAAGACCATATGGGGGAAGATCTCGATTAGAAACTCAGTTTGTTGGCCGAAGCCAATCTGCCAGGTGTGTCTCTCCAATGGGACGCAAATGAAGGATGGAAATTCTGCTTCCCGGAGGAGCCGGAACCAATGCCGGAAAAGATCACTTTGATGATGGAGCAAGATGACGGGAACCTCACAACCATGCCGCCTGTGAAATACTTTGATGCCAACGGTCAACCCGTCTACTACTTTGAGGACCCGGTCACGGGCCACAAGTATTGGGACGAATGTGAATGTGAAGTTTGCTTTGCGGATTGCCTCCTCAATAATGACGGCATGACCCCACAGCAGCTCAAGGATCAGTGCAAGAAGGAGGACTCCAAGGGAAAAGGAAAAGCTGATGAAGCAGGATCCTCTGCAGGGTCGACATCTCCAAATCATCCCTCCTCTTAAGAACAAGTTCTAGGAACTGGAAGTGATTGTGCAATGATCAAATCAAACCAACAAGGGTTTCTTTTGAAGAATCAAGTCAACCTGTGATTCTTATCTGTTATTTAGTCTGTTATCGAGTCTGTTGCTGTTCAATTATCGAGTCTGTTGATGTTTAATTATTGAGTCTGTTACCAGATGTGAATACCCACCGACTTAATCCAGCCAGCAGGGCTTCTTTTGAAGGATCAAGCCAGCTTGTGATTCTTGGTACTTTGATTATCAAAATTTGTTGTTTGCTTATCGAGTCTGTTCAATCATCGAGCCTATTATCGAGTCTGTCTTGTCAGTTTGTAAAAATTCCTTGCTTTTAATGAAAAGATCTTTTGGGAAAAAGAGCCAAATTGTAGTCCCGAACTACGTTACGGCCTGATTCCTCTCCGCGAGGATACGTAGGCAACCTTCGGTCCGGCCGTTGTTTTCATAAATCATGGGAATTTAAGTATATCCAACAAAATAAAAGGAAAATTGGGGCAATCCTTTCATGCATCATGCATCTTTCTTTTTGTACATAGACTCTCTTTCATTTTTGCACATGCATTACGCACTGCATCCCTGAGTTCAATTTGTGCATATTCATCAGTACTAACCATTGGCAAGAAGAAGAAGAACCTCACACCGGGTTGGACCCGAATCCCCGAACAGCGATTGGTTCGAACTGAGTCAGGAACAGAACAGTCAACCGGGGGTTTAGCCATGGCAGAAGAAAAGGATAAAATTCAGCTTCTTGAAGATGCTTTGGAGGAACAGAAAACCAACAGCGCCAAACAGATGGCCCAAATGATGCTCATGATCCAGAAATTAACTGCTCAACTCCCTCCACCGACAGGAAGCTCAAACAGTCAGAACCTGGATTCAGTACTGACCAAATTAGCCAAACTTGAGGAGTCTGTTCAGAAACAGGAGAAGATAGCAGCTACGGGGATTGATATGGAAAAGTTGTGCCTCTTCCCAGATGCAAAGCTCCCTGACAAGTTCAAACCAGTAGACTGGGACAAGTTTGATGGCAGCGGTGACCCGAAAGCTCATCTGCAGACATATGTGGGCACTTTGTCCATGTATGACGTTGGAAAGGATGCGATGGGCCAGATGTTTCAGCAAACTCTGACTGGACCTGCACTTCGCTGGTTTCTGAATCTGGACATCTCCAAGAAAAGGACATGGGAAGATATTGGGGCAGCCTTTGTCTCTCAATACAATTACAACATTCAGCTTGAGATGACTGTCCGGGAACTGGAATCAACCAAGATAGGGAAGAATGAGTCTTTTGCTGACTTTGTTAAGAGATGGAGAGGGAAAGCCTCCCAGATGATGGAAAGGCCTTCAGAAAAGGAACAGATGAGAATTATTACGAGAAATCTGGAACCAGACTTTGCCAAGCACTTGGTGGTCTTTCAGACCACCGCTGACTTCAAAACCTTCTATGAAGCAGGCCTAGCGGTTGAAGATGCCCTCCGAAGAGGCATATTTGAGAAAGGTGAATCTGTCCCTAAATCAAGACGAGTTTACTCTGGCAACAGCAACGCCTTGTTTGGACCCAACAACTACAATCAAAACCAAACCAGTTCTTCCAATCCCAAACCAGCCAAAACTGAACCAGTTAACCAGATTGCAACCCAGTCACAGTTCCAGCAAACAGCTCCCCCACCAAGAAGAGTATTCCATCCACTCCCCTTCCCTCTTGTCACAGTATACAAAAAACTCCTTGACAAAAACCTCATCCAACCACTCAAACCTCGAGAGCCACCCAAAGAACTTCCTCCTAACCACAACCCAAACACCTATTGTGCCTACCACCAGATGCCCGGCCATCATACCAATAACTGCATCCGTCTCAAGCATAAGGTCCAAGATCTTGTGGACGACGGAACCCTTCCACTCCCTAACCAAAAGCCTAACACCATTTCCAATCCTTTGCCTAATCATAAGCAAAACACCCAAATTGGCCAGATATCCGTAAACCCCACTGCAAAAGACCTTACCTCCACCAAATTTGACCCTAGCCTCTACATCATCACAGCTACTCAACCAAAACCTGTTGTCCCTCTGCCAGAAAATCTTGAGGTCCATCACATTTCATATGCCAGTACAATGCAAAACCCGAGGTGGAGCAAAATCGTGGAAGAAGAAGAATGGTCCCTGAGCGATCAAGATTGGGAGGAATCCCGACAAGCATTGTTCGGTTCTTTGCTAATCTCTGGGGACCCAAGCCAATTCATCATCTCCGAGTTCCTGGGTAAACCTATTGTCCATATACCAGAAAGTTCCCATGTCCGCCAGATTGATACAACAGGAAGCATTTCTGAAAAAGGCAAAGAAGAAAGAAATACAAATCCTCCAAGAGGAGTGTTGATTCCAGATAGGCATCCTGTGGGTCATGTCTCACCGCTCGCACATTTCAGAGAAGAAGGCCACTCTGTCATAGAACCTGCCTTCGGAAACCGGGATTGGCTCCCACAAGCATACATCAGTGACGGATCTTTACCTCAGCCGTCAGTTCCACTCTCGCCATCATCCGATGTATCAGTACTAGTCATCGACCCCATGGCTACCATTTGGGATGAAGAAGCAGTGGTCGATATCCGAGTAAGCAATGATGAAGTGTGGACTGTCAACAAAGCCATGTTGGATCCATCTTTTTGGCAAGACTCCGAGATAGACAACCTCCAGACAAAAATGGAAGCAGCTGAAATCAAGGAACAAAGGACCAGAAGTGATCTGATGAATTTCTGGACTGAAGATCAAGAAACCATGCAGAAAAGGGAAGCCATCAGGGCCGGCAAACGGAAGGTTAATGAAGAATACACGAACTTCTGGGGTGAAAATCAGGGGTTATGGGAGGAAACGGTCAACCGACTAACCAGAAGCGGTCGGATCTACCAGCCAGCACACCTCCAAGGTGGGAAACCCTCTAACTATGCTGCAATAGGAGATTTCACTTGGGATGATTCCATTCTCGAGGACACGATTTCTGACCATCCAGAAGTCATCATTCAACAGAATCCCGCTACTAGGCCGCCTCCAAAGAATCCCCCAGTAACAAATGATCCAATTCAAAAGCAACTTGAACGCCACAGTGTCTATTTGGGGGTTACTCTCTTCATCCCGAGAACACCGTCAAAAGCTAATCAAGGCTTTGTCAAACATGGAAGTGCCACCAGACACTCCTCCTGAAACAATGATAGCTCTGCTTACGCCAACCCGCGCGAAGCATGTCGTTGTCTTCACTGAAAAGGATCTGCCGCCAGAAGGAGCTGGTCACAACAAGCCATTGCACATCACGTTGAAATGCATGGAAAAATGGGTCCCGGTTGTGCTACTAGATAATGGATCTGCCTTGAATGTCTGTCCCCTACGTACAGCTTGCTGTTTGGGTTTCAAGAACAAGGATTTCCAGCCATCAAACCTTGGAGTGCGTGCCTATGACAATACTCGTCGAGATGTGATCGGGACAGTTCAGATGGAGATAATGATCGAAGACTTTGAGACCAATGTAGAGTTTCATATACTCAACATTCCGTCCTCATTTAACTTACTGCTAGGAAGACCATGGCTCCACCGAACAGACATCATGGTTGTACCTTCCTCTCTACATCAAAAAGTCCAACTCGGACTAGCCACAGGGACCTTAACCATCTATGGGGATTCTGGAATCCACCCGCATGTCCCGGACAATGCTCCCCTACTTGAGATTGCTCACGGAGAGGAAGACATCACTCTTGGAGGATTTTCCTTTGATACTTCTGACAGTGTATTTACTGTCAAAATGGACGAGGATTTCTCGATAAGTTCAACCGCTCTCGACATGATGCTGAAAATGGAGTATCTGCCTGGTCTAGGGCTTGGTAGCAATAATCAGGGGGTGGCAGAATTCCCTAAGTTTCTGACAAACAATCACCGTTTTGGTCTTGGTTATGAATTGATTGGCAACAAATCCGGTCATGGCAGGAAGGAACGAACTTGTGCCAAGAAAGGGCCCATCCAATTTATAAAAGCTCCAGAAGCTATTTATCAGGGGGACCCAGAGCCATTCTGGGACATGGAAGCAAAAACCAAGCTACCAGGATTCGAAATCTTTGCTGATGACACTTGGGAAAGTGATGATGAAACAAAAAGGTGGAAAGCGCCAGCTAAAATACCCCACGTTGACTGGATTGAAGTTCTTGACTCAGGGAATCTTTTATCGCTGTTTGGGGAGGAGAATCCACCTAGTATGGGAAAGGACGAGCCTGCTGCAACGTTCGTTGGTTTAAAGCCTGTTGAGGATGTGGAGCTAATGATGCTGGGTCAGGAAGCTCTGGAGGATGTCACTGCACTCATCATTGATGCATATGGAACTTATAAAAATTGCACATTTGTACCTAAGATCATTTACACTGGCACTAATTCTGAGTTTGAGTCTGAGTCTGGCACTGCGTCTGAGTCCAGCATTGAGTCGGAACATGAGTCTGTCATCATTCCGCGTCATCACTTCTCTTTTGAGTTTGAGTCTACACTCATGTATCATGCCCCTGGGGCCCCCTTCTTGGCAATAAATGAAATCAACTTTGCTTACCTTGCTGTGTCTGAAATAAATTGTGTTGACCCTGACGATGAAGAGATTGAGTTTGAGGAAGAAATTCCAAAAGAACTCCGATCCCTAATCGAAAGGGAAAACGAAAGGCATGCTCAGCCTATAAAAGAAGAAGTAATTTCGATAAACTTGAAAGATGAGAATAATCCGCACATGGTTCAAATCGGCTCCGGATTGACTCCAGAAGAATTTAAGGCCCACTCGGATCTCCTGAAAGAATTCGAAGATGTCTTTGCATGGTCGCACGCAGATATGCCTGGTATTGATCCCGAAATTGTGGAGCACCGAATCCCGTTATACCCTGATGCAAAGCCTGTCAAGCAGAAGCTAAGGAAAATGAGACCAGATTGGGTGTTGGAAATCAAGAAAGAGGTTCAGCGGCAGATAGATGCAGGTTTTCTTATGGTAACAGAATACCCCCAGTGGGTTGCGAATATTGTTCCCGTCCCTAAAAAGAATGGAAAAATCAGAGTCTGTGTGGATTTCAGGGATTTAAACAAAGCCAGTCCAAAAGATGACTTTCCTTTGCCACACATCGACGTTTTAGTAGATAACACTGCGGGGCACGCACTACTTTCTTTCATGGATGGGTTTTCAGGTTACAATCAGATTCTCATGGCCCCAGAAGATCGTGAGAAAACCACCTTCACCACAGAATGGGGCACCTACTGTTACAGGGTCATGCCGTTTGGGTTGAAAAATGCGGGGTCTACCTACCAGAGAGCAGCCACAACCTTGTTACACGACATGATTCACAAAGAAGTGGAAATATATGTAGATGACATGATCGTCAAAGCCAAGGAAAGGGAAGAGCATCTACCTAACCTCCGAAAGTTTTTTGAAAGGATCCGCAAGTACAGATTGCGTCTCAATCCCGAGAAGTGTACATTTGGAGTCACCGCAGGGAAAATGCTTGGATTCATGATCACCACACGGGGAATCGAAGTAGACCCGTCGAAAATCGAAGCCATCTTGAAAATGGAACCACCTCGAACAGAGAAGGAAATACGTAGCTTCCTGGGAAAGATTCAGTTTATCAGCAGATTCATCGCTAAGTTAACCTCGACTTGCGAGCCAATGTTTCGTCTATTGAAGAAGGGTGTACCAGTCAGATGGGATGATAAGTGCCAGAAAGCTTTTGATGCCATCAAAAAGTACCTCCAAAACCCTCTAGTATTAATGCCACCCATCCCGGGGCAACCTCTTATTCTGTACTTATCCGTCACTCCATCAGCCATGGGATGCATGCTAGCACAGGAAGGAGAAGGGGGAAGCGAAAAAGCCGTGTACTACATCAGCAAGAAAATGATGGGATGTGAGGAACGCTACACTTCATTAGAAAAAGTTTGTTGGGCACTGGTTTGGGCTTCCAAAAAGCTTAGACACTACATGCTAGCTTATTCTGTAAAGCTGATCTCCCGGATGGATCCTCTTAAATACTTGTTTGAGAAACCGGCACTCACTGGCAAGTTGGCACGATGGTTACTCATGCTGGCTGAATTCGATATCAAGTATGTCACCCGTAAGTCAGTGAAGGGGAAAGCAGTTGCAGAATTCCTAGCAGACCATCCTGTGGAAGGACCAGGTGATGTGAAGTTCGAATTCCCAGATGAGAATGTAATGACAGCAACTAACGACGTCTGGATGTTGTATTTTGACGGAGCCGCCAATCAGAAAGGATTTGGAATCGGAGTATTGCTAGTCTCGCCAGAAGGGTCGCACATCCCCCTCGCTTTCAAATTGAATTTTGAGGTCACTAACAATCAGGCAGAATACGAGGCATGTATCGTCGGAATGGAGGCTGCCCTAGAAATCGGAGTCAAAAGACTGGAGGTAGTCGGTGATTCTAATTTGGTTGTGTCTCAAGCCAACGGAGAGTGGAAGGTAAGAGAAGACAAGCTCAAACCTTATCATAAAGATCTCGAGGATCTAATTCCACAATTTCAAACGGTCACATTCACTCATGTGCCAAGGTTGAAGAACCGATTTGCAGATGCTCTGGCTACCCTAGCCTCGATGGTGGAGATACCAGATGGAATTAAACTGAGACCAATCACAATTGAGCAAAGGGATAAGCCTGTCTTTGAATATGTCATGGTGGTTGATGAACCAAATGACGGCCTACCTTGGTATCATGACATTTGGAATTTTATCGAAAGAGGCGAATGTCCAGCAGGAACGGATAAGAAAGATCAAATCGCTCTCCGAAGATTGGCTTCTCAGTACATCATCTGTGGAGGGAAGTTGTATCGGCGATCGCACTGCGGAGTGCATAAACTGTGTGTGCACGGTGCAGAAGCCACCACAATCATGGAAGAAATTCACGAAGGAGTCTGTGGTCCTCATATGAACGGTATGATGCTTGCTAAGAAGATTCTCCGTCAAGGATACTACTGGTCAACCATGGAAACTGAGTGCGTCCAGTATGTGAGACAGTGTCATAAGTGCCAAATTCACGCCAATCTCATGCATATACCACCATCAGAACTACATTCCATGACCTCGCCTTGGCCTTTCTCCACCTGGGGGATCGATGTTAACGGCAAAATTACACCGGCTGCATCGAACGGGAACAAATTCATCTTGGTCGCCATCGACTATTTCACTAAATGGGTCGAGGCTACCTCATACACTACTCTCACAGCAGTCCAGGTCGCTCACTTCATCAAGCAAAACATCATTTACCGGTACGGTGTCCCTCAAGCTTTTGTATCAGACAACGGGGTTCATTTCAAGGGGAGAGCAGCGGAAGTGCTTGAGGAGTTTGGTATTCAAGTCCATAAATCAACTGTCTACCGGCCACAGACTAATGGAGCTGTCGAAGCAGCGAACAAGACCCTCAAAACAATACTTGAAAGAACCACTCAATCTGCAAGAAATTGGCACGAACAGTTGCCGTTAGCCTTATGGGGATATCGGACATCCATCCGCACTCCGACAGGGGCAACACCATACTCTTTGGTTTATGGCATGGAGGCCGTCCTCCCAATCGAGCTTGAGGTACCATCTCTAAGGGTCATGGTCGAATCAGAGATCAATGAAGCAGAATGGCGAAACGTAAGGTTTGAAGAACTCATGTTGTTTGACGAGAGGCGGCTTAAGGCTTTGTATCATGTTCAGGGGTATCAGCGCCGAATTGCACGGGCTTTCAATAAAAAGGTCAAATCCAGGAACTTACAAGAGGGAGACATGGTTTTAAAGGAGATCCGAGCTCCAGTTTTCGATCCTCGAGGGAAATTCAGACCAAAATGGGCAGGGCCATATATCATCAAGAAAGTTCTATCCGGAGGCGCAACTCAGCTTATCGATCTCGACGGTAACGAATTCTCCACTTTGGTCAACATGGATCAGCTCAAGAGATATTACCCATGAGAGAAGCTCGCTGGACTGAAAACCGCAAGGGCGGGCAGCGCCAGGCAAAATTTAGAGCAAGCCTACTAGATCGAAAACCCACATTGGGCGGTCTAGGCAAAAGGTAAGGCAAAAATGTTCAAATAAGCTCGCTAGACCGAAAACCCGAAAGGGCGGTACTAGGCAAAACTAAGAGCATTAAAAGGAGAGTGTCAATACACGAGTGAACCCTAGCCAAATTTGTTCGCCTGAACTACGTCATGACCTGATTCCTTTTTCAAGGATACGTAGGCATCCTCACCTTGAGGACCGGTCACAACTTTTCGAAAATCTCTTGAGTTGGTCCAAAGCTATCATTCGCATGCACAATCATTGAGAATCAAAGCGGAAGAACTCTCATAATTCGGTTTATTAAACTTCTTCGATTACAAGGCTGAGCATGAAGCTTTCATAAACGAAATAACGCAAGCATTGGCCCCACGGGTCCGCAATTTATTTCAGGCACATTAAGGTTGAGTCAAAGTCAATTCTGGTGTCCATTTTCTCTCTCTTCAATATCTTTCAGCAGCCATTTTATATATCGCCTCGTGAGCAGAACAGTGGGATAGTCATCTCTTGGAATGGTCACTCGCTCCCTCCAAGTGTTTTGATAAGCTCGAACAGTTGCATGATTGAAGTTTGGCATGATGAAGTTTTCAGAATTAGCCGGTGGAACTATCTGACGAACGCCGAGTTGGCGGAGAATGCGGTAGGGGATGTAAAAGGTCCAACCAGTCAGACCAACCAGAACCATTCGCCGGCGTCCCATATTGCTCAAAGCCATGGTAGGACGGTCAAGCCAAGACAGACGCCAAGAAATCATCTCCTCAGTGAGCCGGGAAAACACCTGAACCCAACCTTGGGCATTCCCGTGAAACTCCTGAAAATTCCCTTGGACAAAGCCCTGTGTTTCGTGAATGCTATTCCTCGGTACTGCTTCCAACAGATTAGCCTTGTCACAAATCCAAGTCTGCAAGAGAGAGAAAACAAGTCAGCAACTATAGAAAGCCTAAACCCGAGCGTTAAGGTAAAATAAGAACGAGAGATAAACCAGAAAAAGGAGAGCTGAGTGAGAAGCCTACCTGTAGGAGCAAAGCACTTCCTTCAAAAATGTTTGTCTAACCAGCACGGACTCTGTCTAATCCAATCAAGGTCTCAGCAAGAACCATGGGAGCCACGTCCTTACGTTCTTCAATTTGCATAGCCACTCCAACAAGTGCAGAGTTGGCTTGACCGTCCGCTCGAACGAACAAGAATGCAGCGAGAATGCTGAGGCACAGTGCAAAACCTTCAGGACGAAACTGGCTGATAAGACGTGCAATATTTATCACGCCTCCTTCCATCATGGATCTTGCAGCGTTATTACTCAAGCCAAGTTTTCGAGACAAGAGTTCAGCATAACCTATCCCGTAGACAGGAACCACGGGGATATCCAAGTTAAAACCGCCAAGGTACGCATGAAATTCTTCCACCGTCGGGCATAATTCATGAAAGCCGAAGCGAAACACATGTACCTCAGGATCCCAGAATTGCACGGCCGCATGCAACAATTCCGGACGTATGGTTACGTCTCGAACATAGCGCAATGAGTGAAGCCTGTGGTCCCGGAAGTTTAACCAACCCATGCCGTCAAGCTCATCGAGCCATGGTCGAATTAAGGCTGAAATGCTAATTGCCATGCAAACAAAGAAGTGTTGGATTTTGATGCTGTAAATGAAACTTGAAGTTGTGCGCAACAAAGGCCAGCCCTTTGTAAAGGGGAAGGAACGCCTCGGGGTGCGTGCCGCCATTGGGTAATGTGAAGATTGCATAGGATGAACGGAAATCTGCGAAATAGGCCTTCCCTAGGCCTATCAAGTTTGAAGTATGCTCAGGTGCAAGCAAAAGGCCAAACGGAGAACCAGAAGTCAGAAGCCAGAGCCAGAACTGTAACATTTGCAAACATGAACCGCGCGGTTCATGTACACAAGCCGCGCGGCTTGCTTATAGGAGCCGCACGGCTCCTCCCTTGAGGTTCTCAAAAGACGAAGTCCAGATTAGCACTCCCCGGACCATTTCAGGCATATTTTTTTTGGCACTTTTTCAAGTCATAATGAATGCTTTAAGGTTATTTGAACAATCATTCGAGATTTTTTTGAATTTGGGTGGTTGGGTATTCCGAGATCTCAGATACGGCGAAACCGGCAAAAATCAGCAAACGGGACGCCATCAGGCGTGTTCGCAACATTGATGCAAGGTTTGGTGTGAAGTATGAAATTCAGGCATTCTGAAGCACGAGATTTGCGAAAACGGGGCGTCGGCGAGTCAGAATTGGTTCGGGCGACATTCTTCTTTATTCTCATTGGCTCAAGCAAGTTGTAAAACACATTGATGACCTGTTGGAAGTATCATTCGGTAAATTGCAAGTTCGAGCATGTCAGGCCCTGTGTCGCTCGATCTCTTTCTCATTTTACATACAAAATTCAAGTTTGTCGAGTCAGTTTGTATTTTCACTCCACAGTCATATATTCTCATAGCCCCAGAGGCGTTTGTCATATTTGTCAGTTTCAGTCATTTGTGCATCAAATTCAGACTTTGAACTCAGAAAAATGCCAAAGTAAAAGACGACATGTACAAAGTAACATATGCATCATGAAAAGTGAAAGTACATCTATCTGGGGCAAACAGGCCCAACATCTACAGCTAACTCGGCACACAGGCTCTATCTATGAATAAAAAGCAAAAAAGGGCAAACAGGCGCCCGAACCAAAAATCGAGCACGCAGGCTCGTCCTAAATAAAAATCTATCTCCTATACATAAACTGTCAGGTACTGCTACTCATCGGAAGAACTCAGGGGATCGCTCTCTGTCTGGTCCTCGTCATAGTCACTGCTACCCTCTGAATCTCCTACTCGCAAGCGCCAACTCCCGGGTCCCTCCACCAGAGAGCGGCTACTCCGCAAAACCCTGCCTGGAACTGAGGCTGAAGGCTGAATGTGCACTGGACCACCACCGGCATTCTTCATCAGAGGCCTGGTACGGCGCGGTGGAGAAGAAAGTACGTCCTGCACAAAGGGAAAATTCAGTAAAAAGCGTTTCAAGCATTCAAATTTCTAAAGCCATAATAAAAGACATACCCGGTCTGCCTCACTGCCACCTGAGCTACCTCGCCTCAGCCTCTGTCGACGCCCAGACTGGTCTGTCTCACCGCCTGCGGAACGGTCACGTCGTGGCCTACGGCGACTCCCAGACGCGCCACCAGCGCCACGACTACTACTGGCCCCACGGCCACCAACTCCGGCTCCGCCGCCCCTGCGCTCACCTCCGCGGTCACCTCTCGCCCTGCCTCCTGAGCCACGCCCACCTCTACGGGCACCTCCGCCTCTGCGCCCGCCTCCAGCTCCAGCATCTCCACCATCACCACCGTCGTCATCACCAGCCTGCGGCACAATGCCGGGCTCTGCTCTGGGCCGCACCTCTGGTATATTGCCTATCATAAGGCGACGAACCAAGGCCTCCAAGTCACGTACCAGCTCAACCTGGGACGTGACCCACTCAACAGGAAACTGCAAGAAAGAGATAAAAGGCGTTAAACAGGTAATAGAGCAAGAAATTCAAATTTGAAATGAAAGACTGGCTATTGCTATTTTGTCATTTCAGGTTACCTCTCTCGCTGCCAACACAACTGGGGCAGTCACTCGGGGAACGTCTATCACCCCCATAATCCCACCGGCCGTCATCACCTCTATCTCTCTCCTCGCCACGGGCAGAGCAGCGTCCGCCGCTGGAGCAGGCCCAGCCAACCGAGCCTCCATGCGCAAGTCATGGGCGAGCGTGGTCGTCACATAGTGGTCATAAGCCACGGAAGGGTGAAAAGTCCAGGACGTGTCCAGCACAGTGAACGTCTCTATCTCAGCCAGGGTATACTCGTGCGTACGCAGAACACGCGGCGGAAGTGAAGCAGGTACTCTGAAGTGGCCCAACCCCCAGGACTGACGAGCCACCCTGTCTCCTAAGTACCACTGCCAGCCAAAAGGGGACTCCAACAGTATACGCCCCCGTGTCACCGTCCGACTCCTGGCTAAGAAAGGACGATCCAGCCTGTCCCACACATCCCAGCGCACCTGCAAGCAACTTCGGGTTATTCTTGGAAAACCAACAGAAAAGTTTGAAATAAAGCGTCAGAAAGTTTGGGATATCATACCGTCTCACCCATAGACCGGTCAAAGAAGAGGCGACAGAACCTCAAATCCCTGTTCTCTGCTTGTCGTCCCAGAGAAGCTTTTCCCCACCTCATCGCGCGCGGGAGCACTCGGTCGTCGTGGTAAGTATTCTCCGGGCCTGGTACTCCGAACACCTCGTAAGCCCATATCTGCATTTTCAGAGAAACTCATCAGTAACGGAAGCAGAAACAACCAAGTACACGGCAAAGTATATGAAACAAGGGTGTGTGATATTTTACCTCCAGTATCCTCCAGTAGCCGGCAATGGTGTTCGCCGCACCGCGAACCACCGAACCCAAGAAACAGTAAAGTGAGCACAAGGCAGAACCACCCCAGTCAAACCGCCCAGCTGTCTCCAACTCTCCCAAAGCAGGCAACCAACCTAAGTGAACCGTGTGCCGACGGTTCGGGAACAGAGACTGTCCAAACATGTATAACAAGTAGGCTCTGGCCATCTGACGTGCCTCCAGATCAGTCTCGGGCACACGGTCCCAAAGGACTGGCAAGTGGTCACATCTCACCATCGGCTCATCCCCCATCTCTCTCCCCAAGTAATACCGAATCGCTGCTCTGTCCAAGTACAAACCTGCGTCAAAAGGGATCAGATCTCCTCCAACTCTCAAACCCGTAGTCGCTGCAAAGTCCAGTGGAGTGATCGTCATCTCCCCAAACCTGAAGTGGAAACTGTTGGTGGTGTCCCACCAACGCTCCACCAGAGCTCTCACCAACTGTCTGTTCCCCCGAGTCTCCGTCAAAGTCCGGATGAACGGAGTAAAACCCGAGGCATCCACGAACCACCTCACTCTCTCAGGCAACATGCCATACTGCTCCAAGCAATCTGAAGAACCACCGTATGCAAGCAACCCCCTGTTCACCTGTTTCAAGCACAAGTTCATTCAATCAGTACAAGCAAACAGGAATTGCAATAAACAGAGAGCAAAACCATAAAGGAACGAATTCAAATTCAAGTTCAAGTGCATACCAGAGTCCTGTTCGACATATGTGTCGCTGAATCCCAAAGAACCTGGTCCTCGGGGTAAAAAGGCAACTGCGGCTCGTAAGTCTCACACCCCAGAGGTATGATAAAGTGAAGCCGAAACACGTAAGTCTCAGGAGTGAAAGGTGGCCTGTCCCTCAGAGCCTGTCGAACCTCCTCAACAACGGTCACATGGACCGCCTCCTCTGCCTGTCTCTCCTCTCTCTCGGCGTCCTGGACAATCGCCGGTGGGGTCTAACCAACCAAAACACTCTCCAGCTCGGGAAAGTCCTGCACGCTCCTAGCTAAGGACTCGTCAGTAGCAGCCTCTAAAGTATCTCCCAAAGTAGCTCCCGGAGCTCGTGAAGAACCAACCCGTGAAGGAAACAAAACTGGGTCAGAAGGCTCCCCAGTGTCAGCACTCTCCTCTACAGCCCTACCGATACCAAGTACCCGAGTCAAGCTCCTAAAAACACGGGCAACGGGTATAACAGGGGCCGTCCCCTCAACCTGTGCTCTCTCAGTCTCTACTCTCTCAACGGGTGCCCCCTCAGTAAAAGCCCTCTCTCTCTGTAACTCGCCACCATCTCCATCCTCACCGCCACTATCGCCCGTCGCACCCAGATCCTCCATCTCCACATCCTCGGGCTCAACAACAGTCTCTGAAACACCAGTCGGGGGCAAGTCCCCGCCCACTGGCGTGTCACCACCTAAAACTGCGCTCATAACCTCCTGAGGAATCTCCACCTCACCAACTACAACGCCCCCAACGGCTCTCTGATCAACCAAACAGTCCACACCGCCCACAGTCATCTCAATCTCAGAAATGGAAACATTTAAATCTAAGGCCATGGGTATTGAAATACTGGGAGCAATCGTGGTACTTACCCGAACATCAACAGTGCTCTGATCATCACCTATGTCGCCATGCAACTCAACCCTATCAACCGTCATGCTCTCCGGATCATGAACAATGCTATCTTCACCTTCCAAAGGAACATCAACAACCGGACCCTCATGGATCTGAACCGGATCATCCCCGAATGCCCCCACTGACGCAGCACCACCACCATCAGCCGCACGGTGCTCTTCTCCGACCGCACGGCGCCCATCGGCAGCCGCACGGTCCCTTTCTCCATCACCAGTCGCACCACCAACCAGTGCTGTATCATACTCAGAAGTTGAGGGGGTCACAGCCGGATCACCCTCGCTCGGAATAATAGGAACCAAGCCGCCCACGATCGGTTCTGCCACCACCAGCGACGGTGTACGAACGCTAGATGGAGAAGAAACACCACCATGGTCGCCGGGATCGGCCCCTTGCTCGCTGGAATCGGCCCTTGGATCACTCGGACTCGCCATAGCCGAAAACTTTGAGGTTTCGATTTTCGAGTTTTGAAGATTTTTTGAAGGAAATCGGTGGAAGGAAGCAAGGGACGATCGAATCGGCTCTCTATGAGGTTAATGGACTGGGATTCCAAACAAAAGGGTGTAAAACCCGAGGTCTAAGGCGGTTACAAGAAGAGAAAAATCGATTTTAAAGAACACAGGAGCCGTGCGGCTTCTGCTCTATACCGCGCGGCTTCCGTAGACGAGCCGTGCGGTCTCCTTCTCCACCAGGTTTATTTCAAAATCACACTTACCCCCCCAAGTTCGGTTACACTTTCATAAATAACCCCCAGCATGTCCTAGTCACGACTTTTTCAAATCTCCCGCGCTTAAAGTCCCTCAACGGCTTTTCTTAAAACTGATTTTCTAAAAACCATTGTTTTTTTAAAAAATCCGTCAGGTATCATTATGATTTTCTAAAAATCACTGTTTTTAAAATCCGTCAGGTATCATTATGATTTTCTAAAAATCACTGTTTTTAAAATCCGTTAGGTATCATTATGATTTTCTAAAAATCACTGTTTTTAAAATCCGTCAGGTATCATTCTGATTTTTTAAAAAATCACTGTTTTTAAAATCCGTCAGGTATCATTATGATTTTCTAAAAATCATTGTTTTTAAAATCCGTCAGGTGCTAATTGATTTTCTAAAAAAATCATTTTAAAATCCGTCAGGTACTAATTGATTTTCAAAAAAAATCATTTTTATTTTAAAAATCCGTCAGGTATCATTCTGATTTTCTAAAAATCAGTGTTTTTTAAAATCCGTCAGGTATCATTATAATTTTCTAAAAATCACTGTTTTTAAAATCCGTCAGGTATCATTATGATTTTCTAAAAATCATTGTTTTTAAAATCCGTCAGGTATCATTATGATTTTCTAAAAATCATTGTTTTTAAAATCCGTCAGGTGCTAATTGATTTTCTAAAAAAATCATTTTAAAATCCGTCAGGTACTAATTGATTTTCAAAAAAAATCATTTTTGTTTTAAAAATCCATCAGGTATGATTCTGATTTTCTAAAAATCAGTGTTTTTTAAAATCCGTCAGGTATCATTATAATTTTCTAAAAATCACTGTTTTTAAAATCCGTCAGGTATCATTATGATTTTCTAAAAATCACTGTTTTTAAAATCCGTCAGGTATCATTATGATTTTCTAAAAATCACTGTTTTTAAAATCCGTCAGGTATCATTATGATTTTCTAAAAATCACTGTTTTTAAAATCCGTCAGGTATCATTCTGATTTTCTAAAAATCACTGTTTTTAAAATCCGTCAGGTATCATTATGATTTTCTAAAAAATCACTATTTTAAAAATCCGTCAGGTATCATTATGATTTTCTAAAAATCATTGTTTTTAAAATCCGTCAGGTATCATTATAATTTTCTAAAAATCACTGTTTTTAAAATCCGCCAGGTATCATTATGATTTTCTAAAAATCATTGTTTTTAAATCCGTCAGGTATCATTATGATTTTCTAAAAATCATTGTTTTTAAAATCCGTCAGGTGCTAATTGATTTTCTAAAAAAAATCATTTTAAAATCCGTCAGGTACTAATTGATTTTCAAAAAAAATCATTTTTATTTTAAAAATCCGTCAGGTATCATTCTGATTTTCTGAGAATCATTTGACATCTTCAAAAGGCGATCCAAGTTTTTTTCAAAACCCCTCTGCGGTATTTCTCAAATTTGTTAGCCCCGAACTACGATCGGTCTGATCCCTACAAACAGGGTACATAGGAAGCTCCTTGCTCGACCATGTTTTTGAATCATTTTCCTACACTGGGCGTTCAAAATTGGGACGTCTATATCTTTGACGTGACTTGCATCTCAGAATGATGACCAAGTCTCGCCAAAGAGGGGCAACTGTAGACACCCCAATTTTGGATACCCGTGCACGCCCGATGACGAATGGACGGTCAAAATACCTTGGAACTTGGCCAGGAAAGTTGGAAACTCAGCCTTGTAGGCCGCACGGTTTCTTCCTCAAGCCGCACGGCTTACACATTTTGTTACATGCCGCGCGGCTCCTCCATGGACACCGCGCGGCTCCTAATGGGAGCCGCACGGCTTCCTATCTTATCTTCTGAAATTTCTGGCAGAGGAATATCATCATTCATCGGCCGCCGAATCTCATCATTTTTATTCTCTAAATTTCGGCTATAAATGGAGGCTCCCTCCTCACAAAACACAGAGAGAGAGAGAGAGCCCGAAAAATCAGACCCCAAAGGAATTTCTGTTCAATTTTCCGGCGAAATTCTCGTTCGAAACCGCCCGGAAAATTTCCCGAAAGTTCACACCTCCCATTCCTTTTCGATTCTTCCATACCATTCCCGTTTATACAAAATCTTGATCGTATAAGCCCGAACCCGAAAAACCCGAAAGTTTCCAACCTCTGTCTGTGTTCCAGAAAGGTACAAATCGTTTTCGAATTTCGATTTTCCAATCGCAGTTCTCCGAGGGCATCCCCGGGTTAATAACGGCTTCAACAACCGTATATTGACTCGGGAAATCGTTTTCAAAACAAAAACCGGCTTTTCGGAGTCGTACCGGGCGATTTTTCTCGATAAACGCACGGTACGATCCATACCGGAAGTAAAATTTCATTTCAATAACCTGTTTACGAACAAAAACAACCCATTTGGGGTGGATTTGACGAAGAAAATCAAATTTTAAACGGGTTTTGGACTCACTGGTCCTAAAAATAAAATTTTTTGAAAATGGGTTGAACACAAGCCGCGCGGCTTGTGTCATAGGCCGCACGGCTCCCGCGTAGGAGCCGCGCGGCTCCTGTTTAAATCAAATTTTTTTTTCTCTGTTTCTCCTCTGCCCGTGCTCTGTTTTCTTGATTCTCTGCAACTCTTCTTCATTTATTACACTTTCTACCCTCTATTTTCTTGTTATTACTAATTAATCGTTTTTGTTCAAGTTTTATTTCCGTTATGGTTTCAATTTATTTCTCTATTTACTTGTTTGATTGTCAAGGTTTTTAATAAAATATTTTCTTCAAAATCCCACAAATTATTTAGTAGAGACCGGGAATCTCCCGGGCGAGCGGGGTGCTTTTTAATAAAACCTTCCTCGCGCGTAATCTGGCTTCCGAATCCAAAAAGAATCTTTTCGCAGATCAAACCCTTTTCCAAAACGGCATGAGAGTCAATAACTATTCTTAAAACGGTTTCTCGGGTACCAAACATTTTCTAAATATAAACCCCGGGTGGCGACTCACATTTTTCTTTCGCTTTCACATCTCGAACATTCGAGCCAGCCGCGTGGATTTCGCCGTCCACAGTTGTCTACTTGAACTAGGACATCCTCAACCAAACCTCTCGAAATCCTAACACTTCTATCAGCCAGTTGGAGAGTAACCGGAGTTGGTTTCATGTCTCCCAGACCTAACTGCTCATACACACAAAAAGGCAGTAGGTTCACACTTGCTCCTAAATCAAGCAAGGCTTTCTCAATTTTCTTACCCCCAATCACAATAGAAATTGTGGGACACCCTGGGTCCTTATACTTTGGGGCAACATCTGTCTGAATTATGGAACTCACTTGCTGAGTGAGAAAGACTTTCTTTTGCACGTTTAGCTTACGTTTGACAGTGCACAAGTCCTTCAAAAATTTCGCATACGACGGGATTTGCTTGATCGCATCCAGCAAAGGGATGTTGATCTTGACTTGCTTAAACAACTCATAAATCTCCGGATTTAATGATGATTTTGGCGCTACCCTTAATCTCTGAGGGTACGGAGCTGGGACTGGACCAGCTGTCACAACTGGTTCCACACTCTCTTGAGTGTCAGGAATATCACCACTTGGTGATTCAGTAGGAGACGGGGGTGGTGGTGAAGGTTGGACGGGTTTAGGCTTCAGTATTATTGACTTATCAATTTCTTTACCACTTCTCAATGTGGTGATTGATTTTGCCTCCTCAACATTAGGGCTAGTTCCAAATGAACTACTCACGAAGTGTTAGCCCTGAGGATTGGCCTGAGGTTGGACAGGAAATTTTCCCTTTTCTTGTTGCATGACCCCCACAGAAGAGGTCAGTTTAGTCAATTGGGTACGGATGTCCCCAATGACTTCCTTATTTTGCTCATTAATTGCAACTTGGCTTTGCATGAACATTTGCAAGGTTTCCTCAATATTGCGCTTGTGTGGCAGTTGATACACTTGAGGGGCCATGGGTGGTCCTTGAGCTGCATATACCTACTGTTGCTGCTGTTGTGGGTACCTAGGAGGTCCCTGAGCTTGCTGGTAATTGGGCGGGGGTTGTTGATATTGAACTTGGTAATTTTGCTGGGGCGGACCTTGGGGAGGTCCTTAGTTTTCATTGGTGCGCCACTTAAAGTTTGGGTGATTCCTCCACTCTGGGTTGTAAGTGTTGGAGTAAGGAGAATTGGCTGGGTTCCTATTCTGGTTTTGGACCTGGTTTAGAGCATTTACTTCAACTTGCTCTGTTCCAGAACTGGAAACATGCAGTACTTCCTTGAAAGCAGGTATTGTCGGGCAATCATCAGTTGAATGCCCTTGTGTGTCACAGATAACACACTACTTCAACGGTTTTCGTCATCTCCAATTTCTCCAATTTTCGAGTAAGTTGGGCAACTCTCTGGGAAAGATCATCTTGCTCCCGCAAAATAAACTTCCCTGGACTCACTTGGCCGTGACTAACCACTGGTTAGTCTTTTCAGTTGGATCGGAGTAATCCCATGACTTAGTGCTTTCGGCCAAAAAGTCAAAATACTCAAGTACTTCTGCAGGTAACTTACTCAAAAACTCCCCATTGCACATCATGTCTATGAATTGACGAGTACGAGGAGAGATTCCCCCGTAAAAGTAAGTGACTTTTTGGAAATCATCGTAGCCATGATGTGGGACTACATTCAAAGAGTCCTTGTACCTCTCCCAACACTTGTGAAAAGGTTCATTTTCCTGTTCCTTAAAAGACTGGATCACCTTTTTCAAGGCGTTGGTTCTGTGCGTAGGAAAGAACTTAAGGAAGAACTCTTTTTTCATTTCATTCCAATTGGGTATTGATTGAGGTTTCAGTGAAATGAACCAGCCTTTTGCCTTTTCTTTCAACGAGAATGGAAAAAGTTTAAAACGCACTGACTCTAATTGGGCCTGGTTGTTACATGCTATTCCAATGACATCTTCAAATTCCCTCACATGTGTGTAAGGGTTTTCAGAATCTAGACCTAGAAAATGAGGCAACAAATTCAACATCCCCGGTTTAACCACAAACACATTAGCGTTGCCAGCAGTGGGTTCAGGTAACACTATACACGATGGAGTAGTTGCACGTGTTGGATTAAGACAGTCCCTCATCGTCCTCGCAGGAGGGACATTAGCAAGTTCTCGTTCAGCCATTTCAAAATAACTTACTAGCCTTTTAGTAATTTCAGAACGAACCCAACGTTTTTTAGGATCTTGCACCCAACGACTAGCAGACATACACAACTAGACACAACATCTACAAACTATGGTTTAAGGAACGGGTGATGAAATCCCGAGCCTTTTCTTTTTTTTTTTTTCTTTTAGCACCTGCGAGCGCTGCAATAACAAATGTTAGTGAGCAAAAGTAATAATTAGGCGGTTGGACCGGCCATAAAAGAAATAAAAATAAAAATGAAGAAAAGTAGGAGGGATTAACCACCACACAAAAGTATATATATATAAATATAAATAGAGACATAAAGTAAATCGGAGGGATTAACCTCCGGAGTTAGTAGTTAGATTAGACAGGAGGGGTTAACCTCCATAGTTAGAAGTTAGCAGTTAGAAAAAGAAAATAAAAAGGAGGGGCGAAAACCCTCAGTCCACAGTAGAAGTTAGAAGTTAGTAGTCCAAAGTCCTCAGTCCACAGTCCTTTCAAATATGTCCTCTACAGAAATGTGTTTCACGGCAAATAACAAAGAACCTAAACCTACTCCTCAAAGTTTGTTTGAATTAATAATGTTTCCTACTGACCCTTTTTTTTTTTTTTCCCAACAATTTTATGATTTTTTTTTTAAATTTTAACCAAGTTTTTTATTTTTTTTCTTTTTTTTCTTTTTTTTATTCTCTTTTTTTTTTTGTTTAGAGTTTTTGGTATTTACTTTTTTTTTTTTTATAGAACACAAAAGAATTAAAAAGCGGAATACTTACAGTGATGTATAGAGCGATGCAGCTAAATGCTCCAAATTACACCGATCCCCGGCAACGGCGCCAAAAACTTGCTTGCATCCAAAAGTTGTATCTCAGAGTGCCTAACCCCAAGCGTAGGGCTATGTAGTCGATTGCAAGTATATACTCGGAAAGTCCGAGGTCGAACCACAGAGAACAGTTATTTTGAGTGAAGTGGCCTATCGATCTTAAATAGTGTTTTTTAGCTGTAGGTAGCCAACCCTTTTGTTTCTTGATTTTTGGTGAATTTAAAACTAGAAATTGCCAAATTAAAATTGAAACTATGATTTTGATCAAAATTAAATTAAGAGGCTTGGGCCAAGGTTCACATCACCTATAACCTAAATAGATCCATGATTCTCACAATTTAACACGATCGAGCCACACGGTATTTGTGCGCTCTCTCGGAAGATGATTCAATAAAATTCTATTTTTTTTCCGGTGTTTGATTTAATCAAGACTCGATCGAAAATTTGTTAAACCCTCAAAATGACATCGATTTAAGAATTATGCATGCCAATTTCATTGTCGACGCAAAATCAAAAATTTAACAACCTTGAGTTTTAAATCAATAGCTACGAGCCCTGGATTAAACACAAACAAACTTTGTTAGCAAATGTGTGAGAATCACGAATCCACTTAGGCCATTTGGGTGGTGATCACCCTAGGCCGAGTCTATGACTACTCCGCCATTGACAAAGAACTCGTCAAGGAAAAGCTAAAAATTACACTAAACATTACGGCTTTTTACGTGATTAAATTAAAAAGATCGGTTCTAGTATGTACCAAAAAGATGTGTACGGCTGGGTAGACCAAAGGTTCCCAACCTTCAATCTGAATGGAGTTCACAACCAGGACTAATCTTCTATTCGAGTCCGGTGTGAGAAACAGCCAGTAAGTTTGCGAACTCTCACAACCAAACCTCAATCCTTTGTCTTAACGGAAATTAAACTAAGTATTGAAAAGATGAGGAAATTGAAACGAACTAGAAATTGAAATTATAAAAGTAAATATTTTCAGATTACAATAAGTATTACAACTTTCGTGGAAAATAAAACAACAAACAACAAAAATATAAACTAACTTCCAAAAGGATTTCAGAGAAACTAAGGGGAGAAATTTGCTCTCGGATTATAGGCTGGAGAAAATTAACAAAGGAAAAGGGGAAGTTCTTTTCAATTCTCCTGGTGCAACTCCTAGTTATAAGCAAATCCCTTGGCCAAATATAGAAATTGACAAAAAAGAAGCCAAGGTAGGCTTTGGCTTTATGGCACTTTGACATTTCAGCTCTAGGATTAGGTGCCAGACTTGCATTGACTGGGTTCGCGACGCTCTCGACTGATGTTCAAAATAGTGTCTGATTGGACTGCTGGAACAGTCAAATTTCTTATTTTAATTCCGGGAATAAAACAGTATGGCTCTTGTAATTTATGTGCTTGACATGTGTTTCGTAGGGCAAAAACTGATATCAACAGGACTCCGGGATATTTGTTTCCATTTGGCATGAGAGAGTTGATTTCTTAATTTGCTCAACTGCATCCATTAATACATGGGCCCATTTCCAATTTTCTCTTTGACGTTTTGGATTTTGAACATGCATGGCAGTAATTGCAACCCATGGAAAATGATTTGGTGTTTTGCGCGCCTCATGTGATCTCACACCTTTGGATGTGCCTTATTTTCACTGGAATTCCTGAAACACTTGAACAAATACCTTATGCACAATATCTTATAAATAATAATAATAAGTATAATAATATAATCAAACCCGAGGACTTAAGCCCACTAATATTACATACTAGGGATTGCCCGTGCCTAAAGGCACGGCGCGACGCAATTTGAACTATCACTCTCTGTGAATAGCTTCAGGCTCGATGTAACACACTTTGAGCACAATTAAATTGAAATACCCTTTAAATGAGCATATAAACTGACTGCACAATCACATACATCAAATTCGCCCTATGCTACTAACATGCAACATTTCACCAATTTCGACAAACAAATTCAAGGAGAAAAAAAATAGTGTACAACAACTAATGAAATCAAACCTCTCTAATTTGAATTTCCCGGAGAAGAAAGCTCGGAGGACCTCATGGTTTTCATTTTACCAGTAGATTAGTGTTTCGCGGGGCAACAGGGGAAGAAAGGGAAGAGGGACTGCTGAGGGTTGGAATTGATTTGGAGATTGGATATGTTGGCCTGTTGGGTCTTTTGCTCAGATATGAAGAAATGAGTGGCCATTGAGTTTGGCATGAAGACAAATTAGCTAGACAGATGGAGGGGTATCAAGAACTTTTCATAAATTCGGTTTCAAGCGGAGAAAAATCACAGGAAAATGAAAGTATGAAGAATACGTTCTAAACTGCAATGCTAAAAAATCCAGGACAGCTATTTTTTTGGTCAAAGTGTCTGGGCCAATTTATACTCCTTGGTTCCGTCAAATGATAGGAATTGCCTGTGCCTAAAGGCACGACGCGTCGTAATTTGACCTCAACTTTCTGAATCATCGTTCTGTTATTTATGCAAATAACTAAAAACTCTCATACGAATCTTCGACTAGTAACTAAACCGAGGCTCAACACAAAGTTTGATTTCCCAGCCATTTCGCCTAGAGCTCATTAAATCAATTTTGAGAACTAAATTTGTAGAAAAATACAGCGATTCACAACAGTGAAACTACAGTGTGCAGTACTAAAGAAGCAAATATAGTAAGTAGGAGCTATTGGAAAAAATATGAATGTATAAACGATCAAACCCTTATTAGGCGCACTTATGTACAATATGGTCTGCCCAATAACAAAACAAACAGAAGATAAAAGAGAGAACTTTTATTGATCTAACATAAGAGAGTTACATTAGAGTAACATAATTTGCTGGTATAAACCATGAATCCTCGTTTTCTAGACTCTATAGCCTTCCCAATAAATAACCAAGAAAGCAAAGAGTTGAAATAGTGAGAGGGGGTGACCACGGCCCTAATTTGTGCTCCTAATTGCTTACACCTGAAAAGACAACTGTGAACACCCCGCGGAGCGTGCTCATTCGAAAACGGTTGCGATTTGGAAAAAAAGATTGTGATTGTTAGAGTCGCCACCCGGATTTGAGGTCCGAACCCGAGAAACCTGATTAAAAATGACTTATTTGCCCATTGAAAAAGATTTTACTGATCATGGCGAAACCAAAGATTTCTCGGATTCGGGGGTTTGGTTACGAGAGGGGAAGGGTTTTACGGCACCCCACTCGCCCGGTCCGTGAACCGGTCTCTACTCAACATTTTGTGGGATTTTTGAAAATGTTTGAAATTCGATTTTATTCACGAAAATGGGAATCGGGGATGGGAATCACATAAGTAGCAAGGAAATATAACAATACAAATTTAACGTGGATGCTTGTGTGTATGATCTACATGGAGATGACAAAAACAAGAAATTACAATAAATATTTAGAGAGCATGAACGTCAACAGAAACTGAACAAAGACCCAGGAGATCATGGATATGAAGTTTAATACACTGACTCACAATCTGGATCCCAGAATAGACATTGAGCGCTCAAAGGTGAAGGCTTGAGCGCTCAATCCCCTTCAAACCAGTTTGAGCGCTTAAGTCCCATGGATTGAGCGCTCAAACCAATTTCTGGCTTCTGAAGTTCCAAGCCTCTGCATTACCTTTTTGTTCATTCTTTGCGAGACCAAATACTCATAAACTATTTTGATGGGGAAACAGATCGATAAAGGCTAGGCTTTGATCTCTCAAAGGATGAAACAAAAGGTAAACCGTCATGATTCAACAAATGTAGGCACCAGCAGTATAGAAATAACATCATATTCACATCATAAATCAAATAAAGAATGATCCATCATAAAAACAACCAAGAATCAACAAATTGCTCAAGAACAGCTTGAGCGCTCAAACAGATGACTTTGAGCGCTCAAGCCTTTAGATGATTTTTCTGACTTTTGTTAAGGAAAACAGATTCTGGATGATTTTCAGGACCATAAACACGTAATACAAAAGTTTATGAAGTATCATAGTCACTGTTTTGCATTCAAACACCATATTTCAAAGAATTTTGGCTCTTGATCATCATAAAATAGTTAATCTACACTCATGCAAGTTATTTTGAGGTAGAAATAAGTTGTTTTGAGAGCTACATGAGCATATATAACTGTTTAATGATGATCAAAACCAGGAGAAAGCACAAAAGTTAACAGAACAGAAACTGCTCAGAATTGAGTTTGAGCGCTCAAGCCAACCTCTATTAAAACTGCAGTTTTTGAAAGTGCTTTGTTCAGTTATTTGAGACCCTGTAAGCCCAATGCAAGTACAGAAAACTTGCTTGGACTTACTGGTCTTCCTCAGAAAGACCAAAACAGTGAAATATTCACATGTTTAACTACCTTTTGGCTTGATTGAAAGCTTGAACTTGATTTTAGGCTTTGGGGTGGAAGATTATGGGTGTGTGGTTAATGTTCTGGATGGGTGAAAACAGTATGTGGGGTTAATTGATCAATGGATGATCGGTGGGGATGGTATTTTGGGTTTGAAAGGTGGTTTTGTAGGTGGTTTTTGATGATATGAAGTGGAGTTGTAGAGAGAGAGAGAGAGTGATCTCAGGAGGGGTTGAGGGAGCTGAAGTATCAGAATTTGTAACCCCACAACCAGAGGTGATGGTTGGTTTAAATAGAGTGAGTGGGAGGGAAGTGTAGAGAGAGAATGAGTGGGTTTTGTATTTGGGATGGGTTAGGGGTAGATTTAGGAGTAGATTAGAACAATGTAGGGTGTATTATACGTATTAGGATCGTAGGAGATCACCCCAGACGCTCCCATGCAGAAAATCTCATGATGAGATACTCTGCAGATTCCTGACTGGATCAGAGTTGAGCGCTCAAAGCCGTAGGTTTGAGCGCTCAAAGTGCTCCTCAGCAGATTGAGCGCTCAAGGTCTCAAGCTTGAGCGCTCAAGGTTCTTGATGGCAATTTGATGGCTTGGTTCGGTTCAACAATGCTTAGGTTGGTTTGGATTATTTGGTGATGTTTGGTTGATTCTAACCAAGTTCAAATCATTTTCACAAGTTTCGAGTAGTCAAGATTGGTCCGTTTCATCATCGGGAATGCTCGAGCACATCCCGGGTTCAAAATCGGGGTGTCTACAACAACCCAAATAAAAATTTGTTCAAGATATTAAGATGCAACGCAAGCCAAAGAGAAGGCTCTGTGACAATAATTCAAGCCAACAAACCTTCAATATTAAGACTGAAAAAAGAGAAGAAAAGAAAATGTTTTACATTAAAACTTCTCAAATTGAAAAATCTAGTAACACAGAGTTTATTGGTGGAAATCTCTTCCATTATTTACCTTTTTTTTGTGCCAATCCATATGGTCCCAAGACTACCTACAACTCGGAAGCGGGGGCCCTGTACTCAAAAGGGAAAAAGTAAGTACATTCACTTGCATATTAATAGGAGAAATTTCCCATACTCAGAAATTAGAAATCTAAAAGGCCTAATACTTAATTAAGTTAACATGACACCTACAAAGTCCAACATAGAGAATAGCTAAGGACTCGTGAAACCTTTTCCCTCAATAGCAAAACCAAGAGCCTATGAAGCACCGACACCTCTCCAGGACCCCGTATCGCAGTGTCCCGACACGGGGACACGGCGGGACACGTGTCCCGACACGCCACGTGGCATGGGACACGGCTGTAGTGCTTTTTTGGATGGGGACACGGCTGGGGACATGGGGGGACACAGCTGGGGACACGGAGGGACACGGATGGGGACACGGCAGGGGTCAAATTGAAATATTTTAAAACTTTTAGGGGTCAAATTGAATTTTTTTGAACTTTCAGGGGTAAAATTGAAATTTTAAGTTTAAAAAATTTTCAATTTTACCCCTAAAAGTTTTAAAAAATTTCAATTTTACCCCTGAAAGTTTAAAAAAAGTTCAATTTTACCCCTGAAAGTTTAAAAAAAATTCAATTTTACCCCTGAAAGTTTTAAAATATATTGTGTATATATATATGTAAATAAATATATAATTAAATAAATATACACGTGGCGTGTCCCCCGCCGTGTCCGTGTCCCCATTTTTTTAGAATTGCCGTGTCCCCGTGTCCGTGTCCGTGTCCGTGTCCGTGTCTGTGTCCGTGTCCGTTTCCGTGCATCATAGCCAAGAGCCCAAATAAGAATTCTTATACTCAAACGAATCCTAGTCTAAAAAATAGGATTTCTAATATTGAAGCTCATGAAAAGACCACAAAACATAGTTTGACTACTTGATACAGCAGAACCTTACCAATTTCAAAGGTGAAACCTTTTGCCTAAAGATCATCACCCTCTCACCCTTTTCCGAGCGTGTGATTGCCGCTTTGACATATACCAAACTGATGTCTTATGGCAAGAGGGGGGAAAAAAGAAAAAAGGGAATGGCTACCAGTCACAAACAGTAAATCCAGTAAAAATCACATTCTAAAGGAAAAAAAAAACAGAGAATTCTCTTTTCCAATTTTCTCCTATTCTTTCAAAAACCAAAATCCAATGTGCAATTAATCTTCTAGTATGACTTTCCAATTCAATATCAGTTTTCAAATCATGTTTGTTTTTATTTAGAAATTCATCAATTTTGAAAAACTAAAATCCTATGTTTCATGGCTAGATACAACGCTAAGTGCTAACGCTTGTCCGAAAGACAACACCACCATAAGGAAGAAAAAACGATACAGGAGCATCTTAAAGAACTACGATTCAAAATCAACACTCAAATGGGCATGAAATCAAACACCAACCTTTATAATCAGAGCTCCCTTTATCTTCAAAGCACCGATAAGGCTGGTCTATAAATGGCCAAGTTAGTTTAACTGTAACAAATAAATCCAATGTCAAGTAATTGACGACCAAACGAAATCAACATAAATTTCGTATTTGTGCAAAAGGGTGATAAGAGAGATGGTACCTTTGCCCGGTCAAATAGCAGACATCACATTCAGATGAGAGTACCAATCAGACATTACATTTAGATCTAATAGCAGTTACATATGGGAGGGCAATGACAACGCAAGACCTAGGTTCTATGCCTTTTTCGCGCCCTCAACTGTGACCCAACTTTATCCTTCAAGTTCACCTGTGAGCTGACTTTGTCACCATAGTAAGCTGCACATATATGGAGGGTTTCGAGTGCTTAATATTTCAGCAGTGAGTCTTAGTATTACAGATAATGTACCAACAAAGTTAAAATTAGATTTTAATAGTTTTTTCTTGGGCAATCCATTTTTTATTAGAATGTTGATATATGCAGTTAGATATATAAAGAATTTATATTATTACTCTGAATTTGGACTCCTTGTTGACTGTGCACCCTTTCCCTTCTCTGGCTTGCTTAAAGTCCTAACCTCAAGGGAGCGCATCTCAAAGACTTTTCTCCTCATCGTTTCATAATTTCCTTCTGAGCATCAAGAGATATCCACTATTGTAAGCAGTAGTCGGTCGATAAGCCACAAATTGCATCAGTGGGATCATGTTGTTTGGTTGAAGTGACACGCACAGGACTTCTCTACGCTGCAAATGCTGGAGACTCACGTGGGGTGTTATGGAGAGTACAAAAGTCTATTAGAGGTGCCACAGCTATTCAATTGTCAACAGAACACAGCACAAGTATCAAATCAGTGAGAAATGAGCTTCGCTCATTGCATCCCATGATTCACAGATTGTATAAGTTGACTTTCCTAGTGCATGCCCGTGCCTTCAAGGGAAACAAAGTCTCCCTACGGTTCTAGACGGAAAATAGCAGGCGGTCCGAGTGTGCTTAGCATTCCATGCTGACCTAATGCGTAGTCCTCACCAAGACTCAGATCAATACGGCAGTTGAGACAGGAATAAATCCTGTCTTTGTCTCCCCACATAACATCTTTTTTATTTTTTTTATTTGCTTAAGCCTCCTGTCATTGCTCATAATTGCTATGATTGTGAACCAACATGTTATAGTAACTCGGTTATGAAGGAACATGTTAAAGTTATTGGGCATGCCAAACTTGCTACTATGTTAGACTTCAATGTGCGCTCAGATTTTCATTGCTACAGAAAGCCACAAGAACACTAAAGTTTGTTATATAGGTATGGATTGTTTAATCGCAGTAGATTATGACTTAATGGAGTAGCTGCAGGGTAGTTAATTCATAAACAGATAACAAAGGACCTCATTCAATTTAACCAAAAAAAAAAAAGGAGCTCATTCATCAAGCTAAATTGTATGGGTGGACCTCAATCAAAATTGATAGTCTGGTATGGGAAGCACTATTTATTTTTGGGTGGTATGAGACGTACACTATTAGTAACGAAATGCTTGGGGTTCAATTCATCCATGAGGAACTATAGACAAAATGAATTTATGTAGTGCAAATACAAACACGATACGCATACTTAGAGTGCAGATATCACTCACCTTTCCATGCTTTACGATGTTCAAGTCCTCTAAGGAACATATAGCACACTGTCAAGAAACAAAACCATTGATCATCAATCACTATTCTTGTGGCACCCACCGAACTTATGATTCTTAAAGGTGAGCTGCAGTTGATTGGTTACCTTTAATGAATGAAGGCAATGCTGAATCTGATCTTTTTCGTCCCTCCAATGTAACCATGTCCATCAGATATACAAACACCAAAGGTAATTGAAGGAAAAAACCCAATTGAACACTTGGATCCTCTAAATTTCTCACAGAATTTTAAGAAAGCTCATGTTCACCAATAAACAAAATTTCCAATCGATATGTAGTGCTTTGTTTGAAAAGTAATTCTCGTTCTAGCCGTGCACGTTGCGCCAATTTGATCACATTACCAGCTTGTGCCCGAAGTTTGAAATAATGGTTTTAAGATTTGTATTTTTAAAAAATAATGGTAAAGCTGGCACACCATTCTTTCCATAACCAATGTATACCCTGTGCTGAAATCAAGCTTGAGATTCACATGGCAAGCCGGCACACCATTCTTTCCATAACCAATGTATACTGTAATAATAATATAGTAGTACAGTAGTATTCTAGTAATTAATGTACTCAAGCTTATTGTTTGGTTGATGATGCAACTGTTTGGTTTTCTATTTTCTGAGATCAGATGCCATTGAATCAGGTGGTCAATAACTCCTTGAAGAAGAGTAGGAATTGGCTCAATATGACCTGTACCAAGTATTTCTCAATTACAAAGTGTCCATGAAAAATACAGTGGAAACATAAACAATTATATTTAAGCGTAAAGCTATTCTTACCATCTTCATCTTTGCCGGTTCCTTCCTCTCTTATGTGCCCAAAAATAGGAGCTCCAAGTTGAATTAGCTCTCTTTCGTTCCCCTTTGTTTGCTGGTTGTACAGAATGTAGGTCTCTCCTATACATAACCATTTGCATTGAAATTTGATTAAATGATGTGAGAAGAAAGGCAATTTTTTAAAAATATATGCAACTAATTCAACCCTTCTTAAGGCAGACAAAAATAATCTCAAAGAACAACCAAAAAAACAGCAGTCCAAAGGTAGCTATTAAGAGAGACTATTTGTAGCTGTATGTATTTAATAAGCTTGAATTGGTCAAAACAAAAGAAATGTTAAAATTAGTTTAAATCGTGGTTTAAAATTTATAGTTCAATTTTCTGACTCCTGGCTTCTATCCATGAATAATGTAATTATGTAAATAAAAATGTTATGAAAGAAAGAACTAACCATATGCCCTTTGACATGTTCTTTGGCTGTGAATCCTTTTGTCATCTTGATCAGAGCATGACGTGCCCCAAATTCAGTTAGACCTACCCCAGTTGATTCGTAAGTTAAGGCTCCATTTGGATTCTTTTGGTTTATTAAGAGCATCTCCAGCCCTCAGCTTTTTCCTCACTCAAAACTCAAAAAACTTGAGCGAAAAAAGTCAAAGACCCTTTAAAATCCACTCCAATCCTTGACTCTAACCTATACCAAATTGAGTTTTACTCTAATTTACTCAAAATTGCAAAGTAGTATTCTCCCTCTCAAACTTACAATCATAGCCATACATGCCATTAACAAAGCTTTACTCAAATTTGTTCTCAGATTTGGGCTTGCGTGCTTCATACCAAATACAATGTTTAGTTAAATTTGAGTAAAAATATGAGTAAGGGCCGGGATACTCTAACTTTACTTGATTATAATCGAGCAAAATGACCTTGTATCCCAATCCCAATCAAGAAATCTAGGTAGTTCCCAAGTTTCCAACACTTTATCAGGAACCAAACAGAAACCTCAATTAGCAACGAAAAGGAAAGGAGAGCATTACCCGAAGCTGAATGTCCATAACACTACAAAGGATCTTTGAGGGAAGATCAAAGAGATGGATACTCTGATTCAGTTCTTGATCTATGCCTCCAACTAAAAAACCCACAAAAAAAATAAAAATAAATCAGAACCCCCAATAAAGCCATGGCTACTGGTGTGTATGTGAAGATCAAAGTGAAAGTTCGCTTCATTGGTGGACCAAAGAAAAAAGGCCCAAAATTCGAGGAATCGGCTCTCACCGTAGGGAAGTAGGACTCGATATGGCAGAGCAACGCTGGCGCAAGACTTGGTTTGATTCTCTGTGTGCTGACCGTCTCCTACGGATGGATTTTTTGAATTAGAAAAGAATAAGCAAACCCTAGAACTGAGATCAAACAGCAGATGCACGAAAATACATGGATAAAACACTTGATAGCTAAGAATCTGGGATGGAGTTAGAAGATTACAGCAAAAGCCCCAACTTTTTCGTGCTCAGCATTGATGGGTTGTTCCCCGTGCTCGGCGTTGATGGGTTGTGAAGATGGCAAGGACATCGGGAGAGAGAGAGAGAGAGAGAGAGAGAGAGAGAGAGAGACGATGAAGCGTGGGAGTGGGACGTCTGTGGCTGCACTGCCATTTTCTTGGATGGAGTTGGGAGAGAAAAAAACCATAGAACCTTTTTCTCCGTTTCATATTCTTTCTTTTCTTTTTCTTTTCTTTTGCAGTCCACTGACTTGAAAAAAACCCAATTTTCAAATTTTGAAGTTTGAACCTGATTTGGAAATCGAGAGAGGGGATGGCCCGGGATTATGAGCCCCAACATGGCATATTATTTACGAAAGTGCCATCCTAAAGTTAGTTTGTGAGAACGACATTTTCTAGCCGTTCGATTTGGAAGAATGAACGGTTGAGATTTGTTAAAAGAGCATATTATTTTGGTATCTTTGGAGATACCCTCCTTGTTTTGTTATATAGATTTGTGTGCTTATCAGTGACCACAAGTAGCATTATCACTTTTCTTTTTCAGTCCTTTGCAAAATTATTCCTTGCGGGTCTTGTGACCACAGGTAGCTTCTGGGAATATCACGGTACACGACGGTCTTCAACCAACTTCCGTGGAAAAAACCCAAATACATGTAGTAGACCCCGAGATCCTTTCATTACCACTTTTCTTTTCCAGTCCTTTGCAAAATTACTCCTCGCAGGTCTTGTGACCACAGGTAGCTTCTGGGAATATCACGGTACACGACGTCTTCAACCAATCTTCTTTTGACCACAGGTAGCTTCTGGGAATATCACGGTACACGACGTCTTCAACCAACCTCCGCTGAAAAAACCCAAATACATGTAGTAGACCCCGAGATCCTTTCATTATCACTTTTCTTTTCCAGTACTTTGCAAAATTACTCCTCGCGGGTCTTTTGACCACAGGTAGCTTCTGGGAATATCACGGTACACGACGTCTTCAACCAACCTCCGCTGAAAAAACCCAAATACATGTAGTAGACCCCGAGATCCTTTCATTATCACTTTTCTTTTCCAGTCCTTTTCAAAATTACTCCTCGCGGGTCTTGTGACCACAGGTAGCTTCTGGGAATATCACGGTACACGACGTCTTCAACCAACCTCCGTTGAAAAAACCCAAATACATGTAGTAGACCCCGAGATCCTTTCATCATCACTTTTCTTTTCCAGTCCTTTTCAAAATTACTCCTTGCGGGTCTTGTGACCACAGGTAGCTTCTGGGAATATCACGGTACACGACATCTTCAACCAACCTCCGTGGAAAAAACCCAAATACATGTAGTAGACCCCAAGTGATTGGGACTTACACATGTTTGGTTTGGTTTGGTTTGCCATGTCCGCGGGTCTCTGTGTCAGCAATCGTGCTTGTTACGCTACGTGAAGCATATATCCCGGACACACACACACACACACACACACACATATATATAAAGGGCCTTCCGGATTTAAGAAAAAATGTAATCGTTTCACTTTAAAAATTATTTTTGGGAAATCCGAACCGTCCAATGTGTTTGAATATTTACAGTTTTACGAAAAACTGCTTGGATCAAGCCCTTCCCGGTATTTTTTTTTTAAAGATTTCCATCATGGACCCTTGAAAACACCTTTTGAACACATTGGACGGTTCGGATTGTCAAAAAAATGCTCGGATCATGGGGGTCCGCAAGTCCGGAGTCTGGATTAGAAGCGGCTTATATATATATATATATATACACCACGGATCCTATCAAGGATCCCGGATTGGAGATTTTTTGGTGTTTTGATGCTTTTAAAAATTGTTTTTAGAAAATCCGAACCGTCCAATGTCTTCAAAAGGTGTTTTCAAGGGTCCTTGCGAGAAATCATAAAAAAAAAATGCCGAGAAGAGCTTGATCCAAACAATTTTTCGCAAAAACTGTATATTTACAGTTTTGCGAAAACTGTTTGGATCAAGCCCTTCCCGGTATTTTTTTGGATGATTTCACGCGTGGACCCTTAAAAACATGTTTTAAACACATTGGATGGTTCGGATCATAAAAAAAAATATCGGGAAGGTGGAGTCCCGGATCCGGGATTCCCGGACTAGATAACTCATATATATATATATATATATATATATATATCCCCTCGCACAATGCAGTTGTTCTCACTGCAGTTGAGCCTACTGCATTGTGAAAGGGGAGGGATATATATACCCTGATACC